>KE507741.1:28316-43692 GCA_000441515.1 Elaeis oleifera
CTATAATAAATATAAAATATACCACTTATCACTAGCATATTCAATAACTCGGACAAAATGCTATCGATTTTATTCATATGGTAGTTCATGATGAACTGCCCATATAAATCAGGAAGAGACTGGAGGATCAGATCCACCTGTAATTTTTTATCCATATTTATATCGAGCTTCTGAAGCTCCTCGATATCCTTGATCATTGTCAAACAATGACCATTGACGGACTGCCCATCATGCATCTTCACTCTGAAAAGTCTCCAGAAGACCTCAAAGCGAGCTGTGCGACTCTGCTCACCATACAATTCTTGTAGGTGAGTTAGCATCTCTCTGGCAGTCCTCATATCTTCATGCTGCTGTTGAAGATCATTGGACATGGACACCAAAATATTACACTTAGCTTTGTTATCTTCATCCATCCACTTCTCAAGTGCAGCTTGTTGATCAGGGGTAGACGAGCAGGTAACACAAGTGCATGCTGATCAAGGACATGGGTAAGCTTTTCGGAGTTGAGAATGATTCTCAAATTCTGAAGCCAGCCTTTGTAGTTGGTGCCGGTCAATCTATTGGGGTCTAGGATACGGGCTAAAGGGTTGGAACTCGATATAGTTATCTGTAGAGAGAACAGTTTTTAGTTAGATATTTGTACTTATAAAATTATTATTCTAGAGACTTTAAAAACAAACAAAGACTCTCACTATTTCTTTGAATCTCCCACACTCCTCAGGTGGAGAAATGGAAATCTATATGTGATCGATTTTAAGTTGGTACTACGGTCCCATTAATCTATACACACCTCACCTAATAGTTATTGGTGAGCACAGACCAATGAGTGGACAATACTTTGTCCATTGCTTCATTAAGCAAGATGCAGTGGGCTTGGTCTCTAAGTCTTATAGCCTCACCTAACAGTTATTGGTATATTTCTTAGTTAAGTCAGATCCATCGTTCATCAGTGGTGCAAAGCCATCATTGAGATTCTCACCTAACAGTTATTGGACCAAACCCCATCTCTACCCCAGGATATTAAATGTCAATAGAATGATTGTACCTTCTTAATGCAACCAAACTACTGTAACCAGTCGAGAATGATCAACGTCAGGAAGGCGCCCACATCTCTACAACGATGGAAGACCTCTAGACTTAATATTTAATGAGAAGATTTAGGTTTAGGTCTCTTCTAAATCAGCAGATTTGACATCTGACTGATCAAATTTAGGTCAGCACATCAACATGTCTAACCAACCTAGTCGGCATGGGTGAACTCGAGTCAACAAGTAACCTAATATAAAACTGAATCTTCCAAGATGGTCATGTAAGTTAAGATGTGTGTGGGTCCTCCCGTTGCTTTCCTTAGATACCAATCAAAATTGGTCAGATCAGACAATGAAACTAATTAAATAACCACCATCTAAATACTCACCTTAGACACCAAATTGATCAATTAGAATCGATCAGGTTAATTATTGAAATGGGCTCGAATCACTGAGTCAAATTCGATCTTGAGTCAATCAACTCACATCAAAATATGAATCGATGTGACCAACTATAAATAATCTCAACTTTGAGCCCCTTTAATCTAATCCTAATCAGCCATTGATTAGGTTCAATCAATTGCTCAGAATTAAAATAAGTTCTAGCCTGATCTAATCAACTTGACCCTAATTGTAGTTTGATCATTAGACCTAATTTGTTCAACCCATATCCACATGCAACAATATAATTTAGATCTAAAATAATTTTAGATTATATTTCATTGCATGCATTAGTAGCTTATGATCTTGAAATTTTTTCAGATCTAAACCTAATGTCATATATCACATATATGTAGTTCAGATCTAAATTAAACATGCACACATATACATTAAATTTAAATCTAAACTAAAATTATATATATCAAATATATGTAAAATTAGATCTAAAATAATAATTAAATATTTAAAAAAAATTTCAAAAATCTGTTCGCATCAAACTAAGACAACCTTTTCAATGTAGGAGGTAAACCCTATACCAGGACAATCTTATACCAGTTTGATGTAAACTTTAATCATTCTAATTTTAGATCTAAATTTAAATTAGACATATAATATATATAAATTTTAGATCTAAAATATTGATTAATTTACTTGAAAATAATTTTAAAATCAATCAATCTTGTGCTAGAACAACCTTTTTAATATAGAAGATAAATTCTATATCAGGACAACCTTATATCAGCGTAAGATCGATTTTAAATTACTAAAACTTTCAAATCTAATCTAAAAATCAGATCACATAAGTCTTTAAAAATCAGTGGCTCCGATACCACTGTTAGAAAATCGGGTAGGTAGCATATATAGATTTCAAAAATCTTTTGATTGCAGCAGAAAATTATCGGGTTAAACCCTTTAACCCACATACATAAGATTATATCTAATCCTACCCAAGCCCAGGAGAAAAGACATATATGTAATCTGAAAATTAAAATAAGTATGAGATCGAAACTCAATACCATAGTGCAGGTAGAAATTCATCACAATCGATAATCACGAATTCATAAGTTCTCGAGCCACACACATATCTAACTTCTATGGGTATCTATCGGGATCAATCTTGAACCGATCATCTCATAGTAGATCCTTCTTCTCCTAGCAAGATCACAACCTTTAGAACTTAGATCAATACTTTGATCTAGACTACGGGATTAACTCCTTGATCTGCAGCCTTCTTCTTCTTCTCATTCTTCACTCTTGAAGAAGATCACCTCCACCCTGACGTGTAGAATAGTGGGATGCCCAAGCCTTGGGCGTGGAAGAGAAAAGAGGCAGGAGGGGAGGTATGGAGAAGGGAGAGGGAGAGTATTTTAATTTCATAAAATTCTATTTCTAGAAACCCTAAAAGACCTTCTCTTTATATAGGCTTAATCTTAACTCAAAAGAGGAATCCAATTAACTTAAAAAGGTATATCCTTATCTCATAAGAAACTCTATCTTTTTAATATGATTTATTTCAATAAATTAAATTTAATTGGTATGTAATTAGCTCCTTTAGGTAAGTACGTGGGGCGCTCCAATCTGATTGGGCGCCTCATGTTATGAAAAGCAGGTAGATGGGGCACCAACACTTGGTGCCCCTTAGGGTTTCTATTGGGTTCTGATGATACAATGAAAGGGTTAGGTGTTTAAAATTTTATTCAAAATATCTGATGCATCGAAATCTTAATACTCAGAAATCATTAACTATAATAATCAAAATACAATTAAATTAAACTTAGATAAGAAGAATATCTGTAGCGCTAATCCAAATTTTTATGAGACATCCAAGTGTCTGTCCTCCAATAGTGATCCACTCGAAAATCAGACCAAAGACAGTGCTCTCCTTCACCTTGCTTCAAGAGTTCTAGCCCCTATAACTCGACCAGCTACTAGTCGATCAGACCTTCCTTCAGATCTGAGTCTGAATCTCTCAAAACCATCCATTGATCTTGACCACCTTCTTCTAGATCTCTTAAACCCCTAGAGCTATTAGGAATAGGCTTGTCTTAAAAGAATAAATCTTTGTCCTAAACCCTAGAGTTGTAAGAGAGGGAGAGAGAGAGTGGATAAGGGATGTAAGAATTAAATGATCAATTTATCTATCGTCCCCTATTTATAGCACCAGATGGGACACCAACAGAGAAGACACAGCTTATTTGGAAAGCTATATCAGGTCCTCGTATCACTTATTTGAGAGTCTTCAAATAGAATGACATTTTAGGGTGTGATACATCGAGTACTTTCCTCTCATGCATGCATGCCCAGAAAGAGATGCAATTGGCATCTCTTCTGATTCCAGATTAGCATGAAATTTTTTCATATATTCCTTCATTCAAATGGAAAGGATATCAACAAGGGATGTCCGATTCAAATAGGAATTTAAACAACAGAAGGACTCTTCATCGTGGAGAGATATGCGAGTCTTTTCTCTATTGTGTGCATGCGTGCATGCCCAGTAAAAGGGCGTCAAAAGCAATGCTCCATTACCTTATAATTTTCTATACTTATTACACGTAATCAATATTTAAATCTAATCTTTATCCAAAAAATATCAGATAATAGTGTCGCCTAAGACTTCTTAAAATAGAAGGAGTCTTTGTGTCTCTTCGTGCATCCAAAAGACTTCTCACATATGCGGCATGGTTCCAGAAAAATTTCATGCACAATCCAAATGATTTTTCACGTTGTAAAAGGTGTGCAAGGTGGTAAAGATTGTAATCTAATGCCATATGAGTTAGAGACCCAAAGCAGAAGGACTCTTGGTCCTTCTGCATGCCAAAACCAAAGAGCACGTGCGCTCTTCTTAAAATTGCGCCAAGAGTCCTCATCCAAGAGGACTCTTAGTTTTTGTCGTTAACTTGAGATGTGGCACCTCTTTTTAGGCTACTTCCAGGTGGCACGACCTGATCCATTTACTCACCAAATTGGGTTAGCAAATTAGCAAAGTATGAGATCAAATTGATCTCCCAAGGAGCTAGGATCTCCACACATGCTAGCATACTTACTGAAAACTTTGATTAGATCCAAAATTTCAATCAACCTTATCGAAAGGCTTCTTGACCAATTTTCATATGTGTGTGACCTATTGGATTCCACATCTAACCAGCAATAGATTCGGGTACAAGTTGACTGAATTTGATTAGATTCCAATCTAACCGATTTAGGTCCAATCGAGCTAACCCGAGTTCAACAATTAGAATACTTTCTAATTGATGATCGAATTAAACTCTTTAATTCGATCAAATCTATAAGTTAATATTGACGTCAAGCAACATATCATGACTATTCAGAAGATGTGAAATTTGATAAAAATATCAAATATACCCTTTGATGACAAATTACCGTGCAATTCAATCCTTCAATCATCCCTGTATCCTAAATATGTTCATGAGTATAGAATTATGTCAAACTCAAATACATATTCATATCAATTTTTGATCATCCAATGATGACTCCGATGATGAAGCATTAAAAATTCTTTCTAATCTCCTTTCTGCTTTTGGCCAAAAGACTTTTCTTGAGTCATATAGAGATGAAAATTCACAAGATGTAATCTCCTCTTACTAGGAGAGATCGATTCCATATTGACCTACTCATAATCTTCATACACACTCCACCATATCTAGAATATTTGTACATATCTTAATACCATATCTGGGTATGAACCAAATATGGATTCATGTGCACAAGATTCCATGATGATCTCAGGTTTAAGGATCACATGCACAACTTTCATTTAGAGAACCATCTTTGACATGCAAGTAAGGCTTCCACAAGATATTTTCTATTGTCGAGTCAATTCAGTGAACTCATTTTCAAATGAGCACCCACATTCTTGTATTAGTGTCCTACAAAAGTGGCTAGTGAGATCTGCCATCCTCTCCATCGAGCATACATAGGATGTGCCAGTCTATCTAGAATATTGATCCTTGACTCAATGCTCCTATGATCAAGAATATTTAAGATTAAAATTTTTGATTTTGGATCTCACTAGCATGACCCATTCATGTCTCTTAAAATCATTGTCTTAATCTTTGAAGTTCATCATAATCTTAGACATAATAAGATATAGCTAAAATGATGAATCAATATCTTATTTTATTATCAAATAATAAATGTCATTACATGAGTTAATAAATTACAAAGAAAATCCCATCACAACATACTTTTGATTGGTTTATAGGGTACTCTTCTTTCAATCTCCCACCTGTACTAAAGCCTATCGTCTTTATATTTTAATCCCATACAATCAAGATGACAATCAAATAGCTGTTGTGGTATGGTCTTAGTAAATGGGTCTGCTATATTGTTCTTTGTGTCAACTCATTCAAGGACAACATCTTATCTCTCTATAATTTCTCGAATGAGGTGGAAGCATCTGAGGGTGTGCTTGGATCTTTAATGAGACCTAGATTCTTTAGCTTGAATAATGGTCCCAGTGTTATCACAATAGAGTGGCACCAATCTTTCAATCTCGAGAATGACTTCTAATTCTATAATAAACTTGTTCATCTAGACAGCTTTTTTAGCGGCTTTACTAGCAGCGATGTCCTCTGCCTCAGTAGTTGAGTCAACTACTGTCTGCTGTTTGAAACTCTTTCAACTCACTGCTCCATCATTTAGGATAAACATATATCTTGATATTGACTTGCTATCATCTGGATCAGATTAAAAACTAGAATCTATATATCCCTCTAGTTTCAACTCTGATCCTCTTTCATATATGAGAAAATATCTTTAATCCTTCTTAGGTACTTCAGAATATTTTTCACAGTTTTTCAATGATTCTCTCCTGGATTAGCCTGAAATCTGCTAGTTATGCCTAAAGCATAAGCTACATCAAATCTGGTACATAGCATGACATACATAATTGATCCCACAGCCGAAGCATAAGAGATTTCATTCATCCTCTTCCTCTCTTCTGGTATCTTAGGACATATTTTCTTAGAGAGTCATGTACCATGACTTGCAAGCAAGTAACTTCTTTTACTTACCTCCATATTAAATCTCTTTAATATGAGATCTATGTATTGTGACTGGGATAAGCCTAACATCCTGTTAGATCTATCTCTATAGATCTTTATACCTGGTATATAGGATGCTTCACCCAAATTTTTCATAAAAATTTATTCGATAGTCAAGTTTTGACCGATTGCATCATTGGGATATCATTTTCAATGAATAATATGTCATTGACATACAAACCAAAAGATAACAGCACTCCCACTTGTCTTCTTATACACACATGGTTCATCCTTATTTTTGATAAAGCCAAACTCTTTGACTATGATATCAAATCGGATGTTCCAGCTCTTCGAAGTCTGTTTCAATCTATAGATGGATTTTTTTAGCTTGCATACTTGATCTGTCCTTTCACTTGAGATAAATCCCTCTGGCTAAGTCATATAAACCTCTTCCTCAAGATTATCATTAAGAAAATGGTCTTGACATCCATCTGTCAGATCTCATAATCATAGTATGCCGCTATAGCAAGCAAAATCCTGATGGACTTGAGTATAGCCACTGGTGAGAAGGTTTCATCATAGTTAATTCCTTATCTTTGTCTGAAATTCTTCGCCACCAATCTAGCTTTATAGGTTTCTACTTAGTGATCTACTCCGATCTTCTTCTTAAAGATCCACTTGTATCCTATTGGGGTCACACCCTTAGACGCATCAACCAAGATCCACACTTGATTGGTGTACATCGAGTCTATCTCAGATTTCATCGCTTTCAGTTATTTGTTTAAGTCTCTACTCATGACAGCTTCCTAATAGGTCAGTGACCAGACCTACTGTAATACCCCAAAATTAACAAATATGAATCTGCACGGATTTTAAAGTATTATAAGAAATTAAAAAAAAATTAAAGCCAGCATGTGCTCTACACGTGCTGATGAAATAGTGCTATGGAAGGACTCCCGAAAGAGTCTTCCTTCCTTGATCGATGCGGACACCCAAACCCTATGGAAGTCAGATTTCTTTCGGCTTCCTCTTTTCTCTTCGGCCCTATTTAAAGTGGAGAGGATCTCCCTCTTCATCCCATTGAAAATAAGCATCTCAAGCTGGTGAAGTCGTCAGACTTTGCCTCCCAAAAGCCTTGATCGTGTCCATGGGAATCACGGTCAACTATTGCCGAAATTAAGGTAAGGATTCTTTGAACTCTTTGCAAATCTTTCTCCTCATCCTTCTAGGCCCTTAGAAGCTCGGATTTTGACCGGCTATCATTGCATTCTGTTAGAAAAATTGAACTAGAAATCCCCTATTTTTTCTTTGTTTTTGGTTTTCTGACAGCTAGTTGCCATCATCGATCAATGGACCTGGCATGCCGTTGCCGCCGTAGCCTTCTCCTCCAACCAACATGGTCGTCAGTCGGGAGGAGATCTCCCTTGCCTTGGGAGCAAGAGGATCAAAGGATCCCCTATTCCATAGAAGAAGAAGGAAGAGAGAGGATGCGGGTCCTCTATCCCATGAAGAAAAGAAAAAGAGAAGAAAAAGAAAGAGAGAGAGAGAGATTTTCTCTCTCTTCAGTTTGAAAATCTCCTAATAGCCTTTAAAGATTCTAAGAAAGGGATCTTGACCATCGACCATCAGATAGCCAGCCTAAGAAGATTTAATATTTATTTAAAATAATTAGGATTTAATTCAATAAAATAATGATTTTGGATATTAGGTTTAAAAAGGACTTTGGCGAGACTAAGATGGATCCAGATCGTATAAATAGAGCTATTCGGGTTGCTGTTAGAGAGATATCGAACCAACAGGAGGGTGATACTCCTCATTCGATTGGTGGCACCCTTTAGGAGGAGAAATTATTGATCCTGTCAGAACTACTCTGATAGCATGTCAAGAACTGAACATGGCTCAATTGATGCAAACCCTAGTAGGAGTGATACAAAGACAGAAATAACTGCTTGAACAGCAACAGATACACTGAGATACACCACAACAGTATGGTCATTGAGAGCAATCGGTGCAATGAAACAACATCGCAAAATTTAAAAGATAGCTCCTCTAGCTTTCAAGGAACCATCGAAGCTTTAGAAGTCGACAACTGGATAAGAGAGATGGAAAAGGCATTTGCTGTCCAAGAGTGTCATGATGATGAAAAGATTAGATTTGCTACTTATTTATTACAAGATGAGGCATTTAATTGATGCCAAAGATTAGAGCATAAATACGAGCAAGAAGGGGAGTAACTCATCTGAAAAAGATTTCGAAGGATATTTCATGATCAGTATTTTTCTCGGAGTGTCAGGATTCAAAAAGAGTAAGAGTTTATTTATCTGAAACAAAAAAGTATAATGGTGATGGAATATGAAGCTAAATTTACTGAGCTTTCTAAGTTTGTTCCGAGGATGGTTGAGGACGAGCAAGATCGAGTGCATAAATTTAAGATGGGCTTGAAAATAGAAATTAAAAATAAGTGATTTCATTAGAGTTAATTACTTATGTGGATGTGGTAAATAAAGTACTGATAATCGAAAGAAAAGTCAATGAGAAACATGCAAAAAAAAATTAAAAGAAGAGAAATAGGTCGAATGAATCTTAAGGATAAAATAGTAAAATTATTGAGGGTTCAAATAAAAGATCAACAAGTAGTAGCTCTAGATCGACTGATAGCATCAAGTATTCTAGGTGTGGCAAAGCTCATAATGAAAAAAATTATCATTAGAACATTGGTGCATGTTTTGGTTGTGGTCAGAAGGGCCACAAAATAGTCAATTATCTGCAAAGAATAGAAAGTCAGTTTATCTCGATGATTGAACAAATTAAATAGAAATCCAGAACCCCGGACCTAGAAAGGTCGATACTCTTAAGCAATGAGATATACAAACTTCTGATATAAAGATAACAAACTCTGAAAAAATTTTCAGAATTAATTGGATTCGCTCATAAGGTAAGTAATGCTTTACTTTCTAGATTTATCAGCAAATTATAGAATATTTTTATATTGAATTATGTATGATTTACGAATATGATGCATGGTGTTTTGAATTGTTAAATATGCTCCTTATTGATTTATAAATATATGTATTAAATTCGATATAGATTATATGGATTGATTTTGATATCATCTGATTTATGATTTTTGAATTAGAATATGAACAAGTATTTTGAATTGAGATGGATTTTGACTCACAGTTTGACTAAGTTTTGAACCCCATCAGTGGGGGTTAAATGCTACCCTACCAGTGGAGGTTGTGCGCTGGTAATTTGATACCCTATCAGTGGAGATTATATGTTGGTATTTCAATTCCTTATCAGTGAAAGTTATATACTAATATTTCAATACCCTGCCAGTGGAGATTATACGTTGGTACTTCGATATCCTGCCAGTTTCTATTATATACTGATATTTCGATATCCTACTAGTGGAGATCGTTCAGTGGCACTTTGATACCTTGTTATTAGGGGTTATACGGTGGTATTTCGATTTAGTTTATGGCTGTTGAGATATATATATTGTTTTGAAAGAAATTGATTTACGAATGGAATTGAATTGAAAAATAAATTTTGAAAGATTAAATTTGAATGATCTTATTTTGATTAGTATTTTATGTTTAAATTGATGCATCTTGTATATTTATTTTCAGTATATTATTATTGCTGACTTTATCTAGCTAAAGTACATATTACTTATTGGGCTGTTTAGCTCATGATGAGTTTCTATTATTTTTTTAGATTCAGAGATCTAGCTTGACTCGGAGATTCAATATGGGAGAGTGAATTAGAGAAAGATTTTGATATTTTATTTTAGATTAGGATTTATTGAGATTTGATTACAAGATTATGAAATTTTATTTGTAAGATATTTGATTTAGTTAATTAAAATAAAGTTGTATCATAGATTATTTAATTCTATCTGCTGTGATGCATTGATATCGTGATAGGATGTCTTGCATGCTTTTGGAGAGAGTTCTTCATAAGTATGTGACGGTTGCCATGATCTTTGGCTCACAATCTCGAGTCAAAGGCATAACAATTTATATGGTATCAAAGCATAAGTGGATAAACTATATGACACATAGAATCAAACACGAGTGCAGGTAGATAGGCACTAGGGATATCGGGACAATGACTTGTACAAATCATGACATAATTTAGAAACTTAGATTGACACAAGTGCACTAGTGATTGAATTAGAGTGCATAGTGAAAGCTTAGTGATCTGAATTATTCTAAGTCAATAGAACAGTAAATTGATTTAAAGATATTATAATGAAAGATTCGATTTTAAAATTTGAGCATTGATTATGATTTGAGATAAAAATGACCCTGAATTTTGAATACTTAAGCAAGAAAAATTTCAAAGATGAATTTTTTTTTAAGAGGGAGCATGTGATACTCTAAAATTATCAAATGTGAATGTGCATGGATCTTAACACATTATAAAAAATTTAAAAAAAATATTAAGACCAGCATGTGCTCTGCACATGTCGGATTCTGTTAGAAAAATTGAACCAAAAATCTGTTATTTTTCTCTTTTGTTTTTGATTTTTTGATTGCTGGTTGTCATTGTCGGTCACTGAACCTGGCATGCCGTCGCTACCACAGCCTTCTCCTCCGACCATCACGGTCATCGACCGAGAGGGGATCTCCTTTGCCTTGGGAACAAGGGGATCAAAGGATCCCCTGTTCCATGGAAGAAGAAGGAAGAGAGAAGACACAGGTCCTCTCTCCCATGAAGAAAAGAAAAGAAAAAAAAAGAGAGATTTTCTCTCTCTTCCCCCTCTCCCTTCAGTTTGAAAATCCTCTAATAGCCTTTAGAGATCCTAAAAAAGGGATCTTAACCATCGACCATCAGATAGCCAGTCTAAGAAGATCTAGTATTTATTTGAAATAATTAGGATTTAGTTCAATAAATAATAATTTGGATATTAGGTTGAAAGAACTTTGACGAGACTAAGATGGCCCGATGTCGGATAAATAGAGCTGGTCGGATTGTTGTTAGAGAGATATCAAACTAATAGGTGGGTGATACTCCTCATCCGATTGGTGGCACCGCTCAGAAGGAGGGAGTTGTTTATCCTATCGGAACTACTCCGATAGCACGTCAAGAACCGAATATGGCCTAATTGATGCAAACTCTAGTAGGAGTGATACAAAGACAGCAACAATTGCTTGAATAGCAACAGATACACTGAGATACACCATAACAGTATGGTCATAGAGAGCAGCCAATGCAGCGAAACAACATTGCAGAATTTAAAAGATAGCTCCTCCAGCTTTCAAGGGAACCATCGAACCTTTAGAAGTCGATGACTGGATAAGAGAGATAAAAAAGGCATTTGCTGTCCAAGAGTGTCGTGATGATGAAAAGATTAGATTTACTACTTATTTATTACAAGGTGAGGTGTTTAATTGGTACCAAATATTAGAACATAAATATGAGCAAGAAGGGGAGCAACTCACCTGAGAAAGATTTTGAAAGGCATTTCATGATCAATATTTTTTTCAGAGTGTAAGAATTCAAAAAGAGTAAGAGTTTATTTATCTGAAACAAAAAATATGACGGTGGCAAAATATGAAGCTAAATTTATTGATCTTTCTAAGTTTGTTCCGAAGATGGTCGAGGATGAGCGAGATTGAGTGCATAAATTTGAGATGGGTCTGAAGATAGAAAACAAAAATAAGTGATTCCATTAGAGTTAACTACTTACGTGGATGTGATAAATAAAGTATTGATAATCAAAAGAGAAGTCAATGAGGAACGTGCAGAAAAGAAAAAATCAAAAGAAGAGAAGTAGGTTGAATGAATCTCAAGGATAGAATAGTAAATGCATTGAGGGTTCAAATAAGAGATCAACAGTTAGTAGCTCTGGGCTGACTGGTAGCATCAAGTATTCTAGGTGTGGCAAAGTTCAAAGTGAAAAGGACTGTCATTGCAACATTAATGCATGTTTTAGTTGTGGTCAGAAGGGCCACAAAATAACTGATTGTCTGCAAAGAATAAAAAGTCAGTTTATCTCAATGATGGAACAAAATCAAAATAAAAATCCAAAATCTCAGACCCAAGGAAGGGTCTATACTCTTTTGCAACGAGATACACAAACTTCTGATACAAAGATAACAAACTCTGAGAAAGATTTTCAGAATTAATTCGATTTGCTCGCAAGGTAAGTAATACTTCACTTTTTTAGATTTATCAGTAAATTATAGAATATATTTATATTAAATTATGTATGATTTATGAATATGATGCATAGTATTTGAATTATTGAATATGCTTCTTGTTGATTTATAAATATACGTATTAAATTTGATATGGATTATATTGATTGATTTCGATATCATCTGGTTTATGATTTTCGAATTAGAATATGAACAAGTGTTTTGAATTGTGATGGATTTTGACTGGCAGTCTGACTAAGTTTCGAACCCGCCAGTGGGGTTAAATGCTGGTATTTCGATATCCTGCCAGTAGAGGTTGTGCGTTGGTACTTCGATATCCTGTCAATGAGAGTTATATATTGGTATTTCGATATCTATCCAGTGGAGGTTATATATTGATATTCAATATCTTGCTAGTGGGGTTATGTGTTGGTAATTCGATATCCTGTCAGTTGGGGTTATATATTGATATTTCGATACCCTACTAGTAGAGATTGTGTGTTGGTACTTTGATACCTTGTCATTGAAGATTATATGGTGGTATTTTGATTTAATTCATAACTGTTGACATATGTATGTTGTTTGAAAAAAAAAATTGATTTATGAATGAAATTGAATTTGAAAATGAATTTTGAAAGACTAAATTTTAATGATCTTTTTTTGATTAGTGTTTTATGTTTAAACTGATGCATCTTGTATGTTATTTTTAGTATATTATTATTACTGATTTTATCTAGCTAAAGTGCACATTGCTTACTAGGCTATTTAGCTTATGATGAGTTTCTATTATTTTACAGATTCAGAGATCTAGCTTGATCCGAAGATTCAATATAAGAGAGTGAATTAGAAGAAGATTTTGATATTTATTTAGATTAAAATTTATTGAGATTTGATTGCAAGACTATAGAATTTTATTTGTAAGATATTTGATTTAGTTAATTGAAATAAATTAAATTATAAATGATTTGAATTCTATTCCACTGTGATGCATTGATATCGTAATAGGATGTCTTGCATATTTTTGGAAAGAGTTCTTCATAAATATGCTACGGTTGCCACGATCTTCGGCTCACAATTTCGAATCGGAGGCATGACACCTACAAATAAATCTCTGATTGGAGTTGGCTCCAGTAAAGATCCTTTGATGCTGAAGTTAGAAATCGATAGAACAAGTGGAAGGAGCATGCAAAAGAGTTGCATATCTTGGGGGTCTCCGGTTACTTTTATTTATAGAGGAGAGAGCGGAGAAAAGAATGGAAAGCTGTTCTGACTCTTTTAGATGTGCTATCTCGAGATCTTTGATCTGATTTCTTTGTATTGAGTGATTATAGCTGCTTTATCTAGCCTATAGCTAGCTGTTTTTAGTGATAGCATGATTTGACGGGATTGTATGGGGTTTTCTGTCAATCTTTCCAAATATAGTAATCAAAGTAGGGGTTGGAGGGAGTATGGCTCGACGGTTCGCTACATATATTGTTGGAGATAAGGATCCACGTTAGATGTCTGAATCAAAATGCGACGTGGGGTTCGATACTCAAAATCTAGATCATTATTTGATGCCCAAAGGTTGTTTAATGATGAGAGTGACAGCCAATATGTAGATGGGCAACCTGATGTATGGAGATGGAGTCAGCCGCCTATACTGGAGTCAACGGACCAATTGTAAATTAATAGCTCAAGAATGAAAATGCTAGCAATAAAATCAAAAATTTGAATATAGATCAACGGCTGATGTATGAGACGGTGGCCGATATGTGCGTCGGCCACAATTAGAGCCTATCCGTATCTTCAAATCAGGGACCAGATTTCCACCCATAAGATATCACGGAGAAACAACTTTTTCTGTATTTTTTGTCTCTCTTTTACAAATACAGACGTCTGCAAGCTCACGTGCTCCTTCTCGTACATCTTTGGTTAAAACTACGTTTTCGAGCCAGCTCTGCGACCTTACGGAACACAAAAAAACAAAGAGGTGCTAACACGTGGCTTAAAGAATCACCCAACTACAGATCTATCGCAAGCTTCTCCTTGTCAATGCACATACTAGAAAATGAAATTACCAACTTACGGCAAGCCTCCCTAAACCAAATTGATCTACGTCCCTCTCCACCTCCCCTAGCTCCTTTGCATGCTCCTTCCACGGACAAAGGCTTTTTGAACAAATGTATCTTTCAGAAAACTACTTTCCCTCACGATTTTTTAGTGCGTTTTTAGTGAACAAAACTACTTTTAGAACACTATGAACTTACGGAACTCGAACGAATCAAAGTCTAACACGTGCCTCAGTTCCACGCTATAAATCGACCACATACTACCCTTTGTTATTGCAAGTGCTAGAACTAGAAATTCCCAATGGCAAGCCTCCCTCAACCAAATTTATCTACCTCCTTCCTCTCCACCTGCCCTAGCACCTTTGCATGCCCCTTCTATCGACAGAGGCCTCGGGTCCCTCTTTCCTCCAAGAAATCTCACGTCCATCCCAGAATCTCATGCAAAGCAACAAGGGATGAACATGAGAAGCCCATGTCCACCACGGAGGCCATAGGATCTTCAGGCAAGCTCGACCGCCGTGATATGCTCATCGGCCTTGGTGGGCTCTATGGAGCTGCCGCCGGACTTGGAGTCAACCGCAAGGCCCTCGGACTCCCCATTGAAGCCCCTGACGTCTCCAAATGTGGCCCCGCTGACCTCCCGCCCGGAGCAACACCTACTGACTGCTGCCCACCATCCTCCAAAATCATCGACTTCAAGCTCC
>KE507741.1:60154-70442 GCA_000441515.1 Elaeis oleifera
ACATCTAACACTGCATATGGCATATGCTGCCTCTCGCATGAAGACGAGAAGTGCATATGCTGCCTACGGGCACATGTTGCTGTTGGAGTTTCATGGTTTCATGCATGCAAAATTTTTTTCAAAATGAGTATGCAGTAGAATTTAAAATTTCAGATTAAATCTAATTTAATCTAAGAATGGATAAGATCAAATCTTAAAATCATAAATAAGATCATCATATATGAGATAAGATTCAGATACAAAATTAAATAGAAAAAATAAATAGAGAACATACCTTGGTATGGATCAATCTTCACCACGAACTGATGATCATGGATATCTTCCGAAGATCCCTTGTAGCCGCAAAAGCATCCGATCTCTACGGATATCCACACGAGACTCTAATATGATCAAAAGTTTTTTGATCTCATCGGAGTGCTAGCTTCCTTGCAGAGATCACATCTTGATGATTGAAATCTTTTTTCTCTCAAGACACTCTTAGAGAAGAAGAAGAACATA
This sequence comes from Elaeis oleifera, assembly GCA_000441515.1. Taxonomy (NCBI): domain Eukaryota; kingdom Viridiplantae; phylum Streptophyta; class Magnoliopsida; order Arecales; family Arecaceae; genus Elaeis; species Elaeis oleifera. The sequence goes on from KE507741.1 coordinate 60,653, forward strand.
GGAGGATGTTGATCTCTACATTAGAGATCATGAGAAGAACTTTTCTATTTTCTTCCTAAATTCATGCACTAAATCTCTACACTAGAGATGTAAGAACATATGTCCAACTCTTGGATAAAGAGGAGAGAAAAATTCATGTCTAAACTAGGACAAAAGGGAGAGAGAAGAGATCCTAACAACCAATCTTTGGTTGTTGGTAAGAAGAAGGATAGATGCAACAAACCTCACGCCATCCCTTTACGCCGTGCCTTTCTTCTCCCTTGAATTTTCACGCACACTTTCTCCTCCTTTTTGACATTCAAAACTGATCACATCAGCCCTCCTCTTTATGCCTCATATGATGCCATATTTAAATAGGAGAAGAGATAGGATTTAGGTAGGAGATAAGAGTCCAAAGATCATAGGACACTTGCACAGGACGCCCAACACCTTTCTTCCTTTTGCACCCATAATATCTCATGGAGAAAAGGAGATTATCATGAATTCTTACATGCACAAAGAGAAGAGGGAGTGGGGTGTATGGCATCCAAAATTCAAGTGGACGTGGGACTCCTTAGGGTGCATGGAGAGGGAGAGTTCTAACAGCATGGGACTCCTTTTAGGTGACTAATTTGAACCAAATAAAACTCTAACCAATACTAATCATATTAGAAATTGATTAAACTTAAATAGATTGAAATCCTAATCTGATTAGGAGCTTAAACTATCTAGACTAAAATTTAATCCAATTAGAAATTAGAAGTCACCTAATTAAAGGAAGAGTTCTAGTCCTTTTGGGACTCTCTCTTGGTGCTTGAGTCAAACTCGATTTAATCCTAATCTAATTAGGATTTAGTGCACCCATGAAGAGAAAAATTTCAAGTCCAAATAGGAACCCAAACGCTCATAGCTAGATCTTAGTCTAATTAGAAATTAAGTCAAACCTAAATTCTAATCAAACAAAGAATTATACTCCCATGCATATAGGTTATCTCATAATCCAATTAGGCTTGATCAAATCAAACCCATGTCAAGTCTAATTAAATCTAATTTAATTAGACTTGATACAAGCACCATTGCTTAATCGAATTGAGCCAATTAGCAATCCAATTACTAAATAATCCTCCTATAATTTACTAAATCTTTAGTGAGTTACTTAATTATAACTTTTGTATTGAATTAATCATCAATCAAATTGATAATTAAATCATATCATGATTCATAATCATAATTCAATCATCTAATCAGTCAAAAGTCTCTTTGTGTGTGACCCCATAGGTTCTATTCATCTGGTAGTGAGATATATTGTGATCCATATCATAATATCATCAAAACTCCTTTCAATGGATTGGAATCATTCTAACTTTGCCCATCAAAGATCATCGATCATCGAGATGATGCTCATAGGTCTCACAATCCATCAGTGACACCTAGCAGTATGTAGTGGCAATCCAATAAATAAAAGGTGATGAACTTTTAAATGCAGTTAACATATGATACAGTCTCTCTATCGTGAGTCTCGATCAGATGGCAAGTCATGAATGAATCATCAAATCTCATCATCGATCATATGATAGATTTAATTAGCTCGAGTTCATGTATGATTCTCATAGAAACTCTTTTCCATTAATCACACTGCTATGACCATAGACTTAAGGACTCAGCTTCTTAAATCCTATAAGACTACTCCCTTCTACTAGGATCGATAGATTTCATCTAGGTATACATCCTACTCCTACAATGGATCAACTATCGCCAACATCTACTACAAGGACTTATTGAGTCAATGTTTATGTGTAGTCAAACTCCAACAACATCAATGTGAGCAGCTATAGCACCACAAGTCAAAAGACCAGTCATACTATTATAGCATCGAAAAATCACTAACGAGTGAGCAGACATTCATGTGACTTCTCGTGTTAATCACGTTCAGTGTTAATTGTTCTAACAATCATCTATACTCTCGCTCAAGTGTTACTACACCGCAGACTCGAGACTCATCTGTCCTAAGGAAGCATCCATGCACTGATCTATCTGGATCAATCATCATTTTCATGATGATTCTATGATCAGGAGCAATTTAGAAATTAACTATCAATGACACATGTCTCAAATTCTCAACTCTTTAAGAATATGTGTCATCATCTTGTTAATCCCTTAGATGATTCGTAGACACATAAAATATGAATGGTAATATAAGTGCCCATTAAGTACAAAACTATGTCCTAGTAATATAATATGTGTCAACCAAGATTGACTTATAAGACATATATTCAATAATCTTCACTTGCACTAAACTAATTTGCCACGTACCAAGCCCTATCTTCACAAGACAGGCTTTAGTTTCAGCCAGCTAAGTGACTTACTAGTGAGTTAATCACATCTCATATAGAGTTTGCTCTCTGCACCTCTATATATTTCTACTTGAGGTAGTCGCATGTTCTATTGCTCTATGTGCTTGGATATCTGATGAGACCTAGGCTCCTTAGCAAGGACTATGTTGTCATTATCTTTGCAGTATAGTATTATGACATCTGATGGCATGACATCTAGTTTATAACTAATATTAGAATCAGAATGTATTCTATATATATACAATGTACTCATCTTCCATCGATCGATTGCTTGGAACCCTTCCAATATATCGACATGATTACACCTGTGATGTAGATAATCTATCATTAACATCAGACATTATATCTGAATTGATGTATCCTCTCACTCCTAACTTTGATCCTTCTTCAAAATTAAGAATAAATTCTTAGTTCTTCTAAAGTACTTAAGAATATTTTCACAGCAATCTAGTGCTCCTAGCCTAAATATGATTGATATCTACTCATGACATTTACAGTATTAACGATATCAATTCAAGTACATTACATAGCATACATCTATGTCCAAGAGGATAGCAGACCCTCTTCAAGATTTCTATGCTGAACCCTTTCAGTATCTACCTCTGTACTTTATCTGTGAAAATACAAGTATCTAATTTTATCTATCTTTATAGATCTTTATATTCTCAGAATATAGGACGCTTGCTTTAGATCTTTTATGAAGAATTTTATATACAACCATATTTTAACTGATATCAGTATTGGACACTCCCACTGACCCTTTTGGAAACACTCAATTTCTTATTTCTGATCAAATAATTTGTTCATATCATCGAAATGAATATTCCAACTCTAAGATTATTACAAACTTAGTGACCTCTTATCACGAGAAGTAAAATTCATAAACTACTCCATATAAAAATCTTCAAAAGATATCCAGTCAGGAAAGCTATTTCACATCTCTTTCTTGGAGTCGATGTCTAACATCATCTCGTTGTAGTTTTTGGGATCATCTCTATGTTCTCTATCTCCCTTGAGAAATAATTTTTCTCTATATCTTCTGTTAAGCATACCTAAATATCTTTCGAGAGGATGGGAGATCCTACTATATGTACGAGGTGGAGGAGAAATATATGTATACTGGCTCATCATGAATAGGTTCTTTAGGTCTTATGGCTCATTGCTCTTTAGAGACACTCTCTTGGAGCTTAACTTTCCTCCCACTGCTTCATTTTGGTTAAACAATTTTTCAAGAAGATAGCATGTCGGATCACAATCATATTGTAATCTTTTCAGAAGAAAAGTAGTATCTCACACTCTTTTAGGATATTCTTTTGAAATGAGTTTTATAGACCTATTCTCTAATATATCCGCTTGCTGTCTTTGACACAGATTGGACATCCTTAGATCATAAAATAATCAAGATTCAGTTCTCACCATGTCATATCTCATACGGTGTGGTAGAAATAGATTTAGAGAGAATCCAATTGCATAGAAATAAAGTATGTCCCTAAAGAAATAAAATAAATCAATGAAGTCTATCATAGATCGGACCATATCTCATATAGTCCCATGACTCTTCTTAATTATCTCGTTGAGCTGAGATATACTAAGAAGGGTCCAATATGAAACTATACCATTTTATGAGATAATAGAGAAATTTTTTTCTTTCGTATTGCATCCTTGATCCGATCGAAGTACCTTTAAAATTTTTTGATTTGCTTCTCTACTTTACATCTGAATTCTTTGAACCTTTCAAAAATTTTAGATTTGTATCTCATATACTTATCCATACCATAACTGATCATCGGTAAAGATAACAAAGTAGAGACAACTCCCTTTGTTTGCACATCAAATGGGCTACACATCAAATGTGTACTAGGATAAGTATCTCAGTAGTTTTTTCCTCTTGTCCCACAAGAGTAGCTTGGTTATTTTTTTCAAAGAGATGATGCACAAACTAGACATGACTCAACAGTCAATGAGCCCAAAAGCCCATATTTCTCTAGTCTGTTAATCATTTCTTCTCTTATACAATCTAGCCTAAGGTTCCACATATACTTAAGTTTTATCTCAACTTTGGATCTCTCAGATCCAATGGCATTCACTGCTTGTTCAATTAAGTTCACAAATGTATTACCATGCAAATGATAGAGACTGTTACTAAGAATTAAATCCAAATAATAATCATAAAGGATAAATATCTATGGCCACAGTGGTAACTCTTGCTCTATTGTCAATTTTAAGAGTTACTTTCTTAACCCTCTACCTTCTCATAGACTCTATACTAAAGTGCATAAAAACACTAGAGTCTAAACTCAACTGGGAGAAGAAAATTCATAAGGATAGTATTGAGCAATTTTGACAAGCCTATTCAAGGCGTATCCTTATTCTTTAGACTCTCCAGGTATATACCTCTAAACTTTACAAAGTTCCTTAGTTATTAATATTTTGACCAATTCAGATAAGATGCCAAGAAGGTCATTCATATGATAGTCTACCATAAACTACCCATATAAATTAAAAGAGATCACAAGATCAAATCCATAATAATTCCTTATGCATGGTCATGTCGAGCCTTTTAAGCTCCTTAATGTCTTTGATTATTATCAAATAATAATCATAGACTGACTGTCTTTCACGTATCTCATGCGCTGTGCGACTCTAATTACCTCACAATACTTGTAGATGAATCAATATGTCATTGGCAGTGTACATATATTCATGCATACATTAGAGTTCATCTTAATATGGACTTCAATATATAGCACCTATCTTTATTATCATTGTCTATCCACTCATCAAGTATAGCTCATTGACTTTGGGTTGGATAAATTGTTAACATTAGAATAATCTGGTAGAGAATATTGCTTAATTTTCTAAAATTAAAAATAATTCTTGAATTTATGAGCCAGTCTAAGTAATTGGTTTAGTTAAACGATTGATATCTAGGATTTGAGCTAGCGGGTTGGAAGCTGACATAATAAATAGTAGAGAGCAAAAATTTTAGTTAGATATTTATATTTATTTTATAATTTATTTTAGAAATTTTTAGATGTAAAAAGATTCTCACTATTTTATCAGATCTCCCACACTCTCTGGATGGAGAAACAAAAATTCAAACGCGATAACTGAGTTTCTAGTGGGTGTTGCGGTCCCACCGATGCTATGTACCTCACCTAACAGTTATTGATAATACGTATATCAATGTATGGATAATTTTTTATCTAGATGCTTCTCTAAGCATGTTGCAGCGATTTAATCTCTAGGTCATGTGAGCTCACCTAACAATTATTGCCCACACTCCTTAGTTAAGTCTGACCCACTGTTCATAAGTAGGTGCAAAGCCGTCATTGGATCCCTCACCTAACAGTTATTAGGACCAACCCCATCTTTATCTTGAAGCAACTCTTTGCTAATAGAGTGATTGCGTGTTTCTGATGCAACTGAACCACTGGGACCAACTGTGAACAATCAACGCTGGTAGCACGCCCGCACACCTACAATGGTGGAAGATCATTGGACTTAATATTTATGCAGAGGTTTTGGGTGTAGGTCTCATCTAATCAATCATCACATGACTGATCTAATTGATATGGGCTAAACCAAATCACCAAGCAATCATATTTGAGACTCAATCTTCCAAATTGGTCAGATAAGTACAGATTGGTGGGGCCCCCATTGCTTTCCTTAGACATCAATAAATTGATCAGATCAGTGAACGAAATTAATTAAATAACCATCTTTCAATTACTTACCCTAGACACCAATTGATTAATTGGTTTGAATAGATTAGCTTAGGTGAATCAGGTTCAAGCCATAGAGCCAAATTAGGTCCTTAGGTTAATCGATTCTACATACGGATGTCAGTCGATTTGATCAACAACAATTGTATAATCTTAAGCTCTATTGACCTAACTCTAATCAATACTTGACTCGATTTGATCAATAGCTAAATCGATATAGACCCATTATGATCAAATCAGAAATCCTAAATGTAATCTAATTACATGACCTAATTTGATTTACCCAAGACCAATCTTTCATGCACAAACACTAATTTCAGATCTTAAATCTAAATTTTTAGTCTAAATTTTTTGTATGAAAAGAAAATTTTGATCTCAAAATAATTTATAGATTATACATACAAATATATATCATATACATGAATAAAGTTTAGGTCATAGAAACTAATTTCAACCCTAAACATGCTTTCATATATCACATATACGAATCAAAATAGATCTCGAAATTCTTTTCAGATCTAAACAATAAATAATATATCACATATATGATAAAAATTAGATCTAAAATTTATTTAATTAAAATTTAATATCATTCTAGGACAACCATACAACATAACAAGTTATGCCAGGATAATCTTATATCAGAACGACATCAAAAAATTTTAGATCTAAAATTTTTCTCTATGGATTTCAAATCTAAATCTTAATCTTATGTATATGATATGGCTTTGATACCACTATTGAGATTTCATGATTTTATGCATATAAAATTTTTTTCAAAATGAGTACATAGTGAAATTTAAAATTCAGATTAAAACTAATTTAATCTAACTATGCATATGATCAAATCTTAAAACCATAAAACAGAATCTACATATGTGAGATATAATTCAGATATAGAAATTAAATAGAAAAAATAAATAGAGAAGATCTAATCTTCATACCTTAGCGCGGATCAATCTACACCACGAACTGATGATCATGGATGTCTTTCGAAGGTCCTTTGAAACTGCATAAATGTCCGACCTCTACGGGTATTCATATGAGACTTCGATCTGATCAAAAGCTTTTTGATCTTATTGGGATGCTAGCTTCTTTGCAGAGATTGCATCTTGATGGTTAAAAAATCTTCTTTTCTCTCAAGACACTCTCAGAGAAGAAGAAGAAAATAGGAGCATGATGATCTCTACGCTAGAGATTATGAAAAGAACCCTTTCTTCTCTTTTCTTTCTAAAACTCAAGTACCAAATCTCTATGCTAAAGATGTAAGAACATATATCCAACTCTTGGATAAAGAGAAGAAAAAATTCATATCCAAACTAGGATAAAAGAAGAGAGAAGAGGCCCTAACAACTAACCTTTGGTTGTTGGTAAAAAGAAAGGATAGATGCAACAAATCTCATAAAATCCCTTTACGCCGCACCTCTCTTCTCCCTTGAATTTTCATGCACACTTTCTCCTCCTTTTTGACATCCAAAACTAATCACATCAGCTCTCCTCTTTACGCCCCATATGATGCTACATTTAAATAGGAGAAGAGATAGGGTTTAGGTAGGAGATAAGAGTCCAAAGATCATAGGACTCTTGCACATGATGTCGCCCAACACCTTTCTTCCTTTTGCGCCCATAATATCTCATGGAGAAAAAAAGATTATCATGAATTCTTACACGCTCAAGGAGAAGAGCGTGTGGGGTATATGGCATCCAAAATTCAAGTGGACATGGGACTCCTTATGGTGCATGGAGAGGGAGAGTTCTAACACCATAGGACTCCTCTTTAGGTGGCTGATTTAAATCAAATAAAATTCTAACCAATTTTAATTATATTAAAATTGGTTAAATCCAAATAGATTGAAATCTTAATCTCATTAGGAGCTCAAACTATCTAGATTAAAATCTAATCCAATTAGAAATTAGAAGTCATCTAATTAGAGGAGTCCTAGTCCTTTTGGACTCTCTCTTGGTGCTTGAGTCAAACTCGATTTAATCATAATCTAATCAGAATTTAGTGCACCCATGAAGAGAAAAACTCTAAGTCTAAATAGGAACCCAAACACTCTTAGTTAGATCCTAGTCTAATTAAGAATTAAGTCAAACCTAAATCTTAATCAAACAAGAAATTATACTCCTATGGAATTAGGTTATCTCATAACCCAATTAGGCTTGATCAAATCAAACTCACATCAAGTCAAATTAAATCTAATTTAATTAGACTTGATGCAACCGCCATTGCTCAATCGAATTGAGTCAATTAGCAATCTAATTACTAATTAATCTTTCTATAACTCACTAACTTTTTAGCGAGTTACATAATTGCAACTTTTGCATTAAATTAATCATCAATCAAATTGATAATTAAATCCTATCATGATTCATAATCATAATTCAACTATCTGATCAGTTAAAAGTCTGTTTGTGTGTGACCCCATAGATTTTATTCTATCTGTTAGTGAGATATATTGTGATCCCTATCATAATATCATCAAAACTCCTTTCGATGGGTTGGAGCCATTCTAACTCTGCCCATCAAAGATCATCGATCACCGAGATGATGCTCATAGATATCACAATCCACCAGTGACACCTAGCAGTATATAGTGGTAACTGTTGCCCAGCTATGCAACCCAAGAGGGGGGGTGAATTGAATTTTTAAAATTTTAAAGTTAATTTAGAATCATAAGGATTAAGTAATAATAAGCAAGTTATATGTAGTAAGTGATTTAAGCAAAATGTAAAAATGAGATACAAGAACGCAAGAAAATAAAGAAATTTAGATAGAGAGCAAATAAGCACACCATAAATAAACAAAGTTTATAGTGGTTCGGTAACAACCTTGCACCTACATCCACTCTCCAAGCTCCTATTTGGGAATTTAAATCCACTAAAATGTATTCAACAAGAATACAACGTCAGTACCTCTGACTCTAGCTATCCTAAGCTAGAATATTTATTTTTCAGGTACAAGTCAACCCAATATAATTCGATTCAAGGTTCGGATCAACCTATCCAAGTTTTGAAACCCTCCCAAATTAAGATCAAGACAAAAATAGAGTATAAGTATTAATGACAAAGAAATACAAGTTTAGCTCCTTTAATGAGCAAATAAAATTTTAAATACACTTTACACAACTAGAAAGAAGCTTTTCTAATTTTTTTCAAGGTTGTTGAAGACTTGAATGAGCTCTTGAGGGGTTGGTGAACTTGAAATGAAAGTTCTTTGCTTGAAGAGGGTTTTTTGCTTCGGACTGAAATGAATGCTTGAATCTCTTCACTTTTTTCCTCCTTTAAGTATATTTATATCTTCAATAGATGCTAAAGAGAAATTTAGACAGGATTAGAGCCATTGAAGAGCTTTAAATGAGCATTAAATATGACCAAACAGGCTGAAAACTAGCAGTTACAGAGATTTTTCGTCACAGAGATCGACCCTAGGGGTCGTCCCTTGCACAGGCTAGGGTCGACCTCTGTGGCGTAGGATAAAAAGTGACTGTTCTGTATCTTTGACTTGTACAGACAACAGAGGTCGACCCTAGAGTCGATCCCTTTGGGTATGCCAGCCAAAAATAATGTGCCGTTCAGCCCCTTTTGATAGGGGTCGACCTAGAGGTCGACCCTTTCTTAAACTTGATTTCTCTCAAAATATATATTCAAAAAATATGAAATTATCTTCAATAGATCACAAATCTTCTATTCTTGCTCTTGAGACTTTCGAATCAGAACTTGATAAATTAT
>KE507742.1:0-10343 GCA_000441515.1 Elaeis oleifera
CCCTTGCAGGTCCCAGCGGTGACCGCGGCTCCATCGACTCCAGCTTCTCCTGCGCCAGCGAATTTTTGCACCAACATATATATATATAATTGGTAATTCTATTTTTGATTGATAATATGCATAAAATTATTTACTTTTTTTGGGTATAGAATGGAGGGGTATGGGTTGGGTATGGGCGGGTATGGGTTGGGTATGGGGAAATGGGTTATCCACGGGTATCCCGAACCCGTTGGGTATGGGGATGGGTATCTCTTTTCTTACCCGATTGGGTATCGGATAAGGTTTGGGTATAGGGTATTAAGTTCGGATTTGAAGATGGGTAGTACACTATCCGATCCAAATCTTATCCATTGCCATCCCTATTTAGACATCGAAGAGTCCTCCATCGAAGAACTCTCAGTATATGTGGACTTCTTTTATAGCATTCTTACGATGTCTCAATTCTTAAACTATTCTCCGCTCTTGTTCACATCAGCTTCTACCAAAATCTCGATGCAACATCTTTTATAACAGCTTGTTTCAGTATTCAGGTGATTCATGCTTGAAGATCAAAGAAAAAAAATGGTCTTGAGAAGATGGCATTGAGACGTGACGGACAAGCGAAGGAAGCAACGTACAAGAATCTTACATCATTTAATATGGAGGACATCAGGATATCGGTGCAGACTTCTTCTTAAGATACTTTCTTTTGTGATATCTTGTGTAGATTCAAATCTTTCCAAGGGAAGCTTGAAGTCTTCAACAATCTATCCAGGATACTTTACGTTGACAAATGAAGATTTTGGCATCTAAAGGTGATTCTATTCATTGGCTAACTAAAATCTTATGTAATATTATCTAGTGGTCCATATATTCATCATTGTTCGGAAGGCAAAAAAAAAAAGGGGCAGCTGCTAGTTGTTTTTTCTTATCTCACACTTCAGAAAAATGTTGAGGGACTACGGTTGCCGTTTTAGCAGGATACAACTTCTGTACTCACGATTGCTTCATGAAAGAGGTGTGAAAAAAGAAGAATAAGATTTGGCAAGAACAAGAAGCTTTCTTGAGCACACCCATCCTCAATTACAATTATGTTGTCTCCACTGAAAAGAATAATAACAATTATGTGTTTACACTGAAAAGAATAATAACAATTATGTGTATATTAAAATCAAGGGAGACTACAGTTTGAGGATGTATAGAAGAAGGAAATCGGAAAACTTAGTTCGTTCCCTCTTGATTCCTCTAACAAAATTGCAAACCTTTTCAAAAAATTGGATGAATATTTAAATAAATGATGCTATCTAATTAAAGCATCAGAGGAAATGATAGGCTACATTTGTTAGCAAGAATACTAATTAGTCCACCAGCATGAAAGCTCTACCTGGTATTTGTGGTCTACCCACATTATACTATTGAGAAAATTAATTTACCATTATAATATTTTTTTCCTGACCACCGTATAATTGTTTGGGTCCAATCACAGCCATCAACAGCATGCAACCGAAATTATCCCACTCCTTGTAATCGTGCAATCAGGACGGCAGTCGGGTGGGAAACGGAGCCAAAGCCGGTGCAAAACCAATAATTATTCTTATCAATCATGAGCGGGGCTGGACTAGTTATAATAAACCAAGCGGCAAGTCCATCCATGTCGGCACCGCAAATGGCAACCACGAAAACCGACCAAGCTGTTAACTTGCCCAGCTCATTCCTAACTATTCCGTGGTCCCACCACTTGCCAGAGAGTAAATCCGTCGTTTTCCGCACCCAATTCTCACCTCCCTCGTCGCCCTCCGAGATGCTTCCTTCTTCCATCCATGAATGCCCACTTTTCTAACCCCGTGTGCTAAGTCCCTAACCTAATAATAAATTATAAGAATGCTATGGGCCCCGAGCATTGAACCGCATGGAAGCTTGACTGCCACGTGTCACGTGGTCCCCTTGAATATCACCAGTCATCTCATGCCACATGGCGTTAAAAATGGGTTTAGGTGCACTGTTTGGGTCCAGAGTTTACATTAACTCATTAATTAATTAATTAATGCTAACAATCGCCAATCCCTTCCTTTAAATAACTAATATAGAGACGCACATGGATGGGATCCGTTTGGAGCTAAATCCGGAAAAGAATCAATTTAAATTATTTTTAAAAGTTAAAATCGAAATTAAATTGATTATCTACAAAAATTATTAAAAATTAATGGGAAACGTTTGATTCGATTCATCGTGCTGATGTTCAATGAATTAGACCGAATACCCTGGAGTAAGTTCAAATATTAAAAATTATTTTATATAGAATTGATACGAAGGCTAAATCTTTAATAAAAATTATTTATATTAAAAATTATTTATATTAAAAATTATAAGAAAGATACATATAGATGTAATCAAGTTGGGGGATTGGATTTAAATATATATATATTTGTACGTATACGCATGATTGGATCGGATAAGGTTGAAGCAATTTAAATCGATTTTCTAAAAATTCAAATCAAAATCATTTTTTCGAATCAAAATTAAATCAAATTTAAAAATAGATATAAATCCGATAAGGTCGTTTCTAACCGAGTTCACGGCCCAGCCGGAATTTTTGGCCACCCCTGACAACTACCCTAAAGCAACCAAAAGGCTTTGTGACCGGAACGTCAACGGTCTCTCCTGGCCCCACTCACTCTTTTCCCTCCCTTCTCTCTCTTCTTCTTCTTTAGCGGGCAGGGAATCTCCCCTCCCTCCTCTCCCTTTCTCTTTTGGGGCTCCCCTCAACCCAAACCGGCAATGGAGGTCTTCTTTACCACCAAGACGACTACGACTACTACTGCATTGCTACTATTTCTTCTACTATTGAGGTTGAGGGGTGGGCTCTTATTAGCGGCAGAGCAGGAGGGTGACCGGATCACTGAGCTCCCCGGCCAGCCCACCAATGTGGCCTTCTCCCAGTACTCCGGCTACATGACGGTCGACCCGAGCGCCGGCCGGGCCCTCTTCTACTGGCTCGTCGAGGCCCCGCCGGCGGCCCAGCCGGCGCCACTTGTCCTCTGGCTCAACGGCGGCCGGGCTGCTCCTCCATCGCCTACGGCGCCTCCGAGGAGCTCGGCCCCTTCCGGATTCGCCCCGATGGCTACACCCTATACCTCAATCGCCACGCTTGGAACAATGGTGATCCCAATGCCCTCCCTGCCCCCTAGTTTACGAATTCTTGAGGTGATTTGGTTTCTGTTGGATCTCAATTTTTGTTTGTTATGGTATTTGTAGTGGCGAATGTGCTCTTCTTGGAGTCGCCGGCTGGCGTTGGTTTCTCCTATTCGAATATTTCGATGGATCTGTACACCGCTGGTGACCGGAGGACAGGTTTTACTCTCGCCTGTGATAATGATGTTTGTCAGGAGTAATGTTTCACGATTGGAACAATGTCACTGTCTTTTTCTTCTTCTCTTATTGCAGCTACGGATGCATACGTTTTTCTTGTGAATTGGTTCGTGAGGTTTCCGCAATATAAGTATCGGGAATTTTATATCGCCGGAGAGAGCTATGCAGGTGTTATTTTACTGATCAATTTTTTTCTTTTTTGCTCCACTTTTGTTTCTTGTGCTTTGAATCGATCTATTTGATGTCATTGGTTCGATTTCTTATCAATTATCAACTACATTTCAGGGCATTATGTTCCTCAGTTGTCTCAGGTTATCGTTCAGAAGAACAAGGGCGTTCAGAATCCAATCATTAACTTCAAGGGTTTCATGGTAAATAAGAAGTTTCTGATTGCTGCTCCCCTTCTATTTCTAGAGCTTTATGAATGCAATTGGACTCGAATTTTATTCTTTTGATGAATTGTTGTGTCAGGTGGGGAATGCTGTTACTGATGATTTCCATGACTATGTGGGCACCTTTGAGTACTGGTGGGCACATGGCCTGATCTCGGACACCACATACCATAATCTTAGGGCCACATGCAACCTCCAATCGTCTCAACACCCTTCTGCCGAGTGTGTGAAGAACCTCAACATTGCTGGTTCAGAACAAGGGAACATTGATCCATACAGCATTTACACGCGCCCCTGCAACGACAGTAGCGCACTGAAACGCAACTTAAAGGGTCGCTATGTAAGTTCTCTGCACACCTCTAGCTACCTTTTCTGGGAAAATATTCTAGATTTTGTTTGTCAATACAAATGGAGTGTCTTGCAATTTTCATCTTCCTTTCTTCACAAAAGAAAAGAAACAAATGAAAGGCGTTTTTGGAGCATTATAATGTGACTTTAAACCGGGAACGATCAATTGATCTGCATGCCACTTTAACAATGTCGATGGACTGAAAATATGCAATGTCAATTATGCGAATATGCAATGTCAATTATGCGACTATAGTTCTTTTGATTTATTTAGATTATTTTCCCATATGGAGTGTATATTTTGGCAACTTAGATGTTTCCTAGTATGGACTATGAGAATCATTGTTGTACAATTTAAATTTAGTGCATGTTGTCAAGAGGGTGTTAGAGTTTTGACCTTTGATATATTTTTCCTGCATCTTATATCTAATTTATTCATCCTCAGCCTTGGATGTCCAGAGCCTATGATCCCTGCACTGATAGGTATGCCAAGGTGTACTACAATCGCCCAGAAGTGCAGAGGGCACTCCATGCTAATGTTACTGGGATTCGTTATGCCTGGGATACATGCAGGTTGGTTTGCTTATTCTAGAGATATAATATGATTTCTCTGTTTTTATATTTAGCGAACTTTCAAGTAAGTTTCTTTTGTAAACTAACAGAAAATGGTTATAAAATGCCTTGTGACAGTGATATCGTTGGAAATTACTGGGCAGATTCTCCTAGATCCATGCTTCCTATCTATCAAGAGCTAATTGCAGCTGGTGTAAGAATATGGGTGTTCAGGTATGGGCTCTCAATTAATGTATTTTATGTTATATAAATCTTTAACTATGAATTTTCCAAATCATCATCTGCCTGCTGTGTAGCAATTGGGACATATAATGTGTTCTCACCTTTATTATGGAGCATGCTTTAACTTTTAGGAAGCTTGCATAAAAAAATGCCTGCTAGAACCAGCTTATATGGGCATCAGTGGAATAAAAGTAACTTTTACTGAAAATCAAACACCAGAAAGAAAGCTAATGATGGAGGGAACAAATTGTTACTATTTCTTTATATGGTTTACCTAAAGAAAAAAAATAAAGACTTGTATTTTGAGCACAAAGAGAAACATATAATTTTGTATACGTGGGTCCTGCTTTTATTGCTATTGTTTGCTACTTAAATAATATGCTGTCTGGTATTGTATTTATAGAGCTATTTATGCTGCCTAATTCTTGAAACTTCACAATATCAGGATGCGGGGGTCTCAATGTATAGAATTTTAATATCTTGCCTAACAATAAGAAAACATACTTACATCTTTTGCCTCATGTAATGTAGCATATCAACGTATAAGATGTGTGGATTTCTGTACTTCCTCTTTTTTTTTCTATTGCTTATCCAAAGACACATGTGCACAAAAACAAAAAAGGGAGTGCCCTATTTACGTTAGTCTATCTAGATATGAACATGAATGACACACATACATAGAGTAACCTGAAAAGAAGTACTATATTTTGGTTAGTCTAACTAGATATGAACATGAATTATGCTAAACCGAGTGCACCTTTACCAGATTGCTCAATGTTCCATGAAGTCACACTGGAGCTATCTCAGCTGCACATTTACCAGATTGCTCAATGTTCCGTAAAGTTACACTACAGCTATCTCAGCCTTATTTTCTGATTGCAACTTCTTTTATGCTCACAGTGTGAGGTCTGAAGTTTACCTTTTAGTTCTTCCAGATATCCATGATCAAGTCTAAAATGCTTTGTGTTTATATTTTTTCTTATGAATACTGGAGATGGATTAATAAAGCTGACCTAGAAAGTAAGATAAAGCCGGCTGGTTTCAGTAATCTTTTTGGATGGTCTAGAATTTGGAATTAAAAGCTGAAAATAGGGGGAAAGAAAATTATAAAAGCATAAATTCTTTGTATGAATTATTTAAAATTAATGGTAAATACACAAATGATGAATGAAATAGTGTGTTGCTTGGTGATGGATGAAGATAATTTCACAGATCTGTGGATTGTGCAAATTATTTCAAACTCATAAATTGCTCTGAGTTCCCGTTGCTTCTTCTATTTACTTGTCTCTCCGCTGCACCTTTTGACAGTGGAGACACAGATGCAGTAGTCCCTGTGACCGCAACTAGATATTCGATCGATGCTCTCAAGCTCCCAACCCTTCGCCAATGGTATCCATGGTATGACCATGGAAAGGTTAGTCCAAGAAGGTCATCTTCAAAATGGCCATCCTAGGCCAATAATCAAACCGGAGGTTTCCATTTCAGAGCTAAATTGCTCTCCTTTCCTTTTTTTGGTTATTCCTATCCTTTGTCTTTTTCATGTGATAGGTGGTGGCTGGAGTCAAGTATATAAAGGTCTTACCTTTGTAACCATCACCGGAGCAGGACATGAGGTTCCACTTCATCGCCCTCGACAGGCTCTGATACTATTCAGGCATTTCTTGCAGAATAAGCCCATGCCTAGCTAACCTCTTAGAGCAAGATAGTCCCACCGGCAAGAAAAGAGATAAGCTTTTAGCTAAAGGAAATTATTATGGTATAGTGCATTTGAATTATTTTTTAATTTGACTTCGCAATTCTTCCAGAAATATTAGAATTTATTTTTAGCAGCCAATGTTCCATACCAGTTGTATGAATCAAGGCTGATCACCAATAAAGAACAGTGGAGCCAATATCATGTGCAGTTTTATTTTATTGCATCTGTATTTATTAAGCAAGTCTGAAGAACATCCATCGTGTTCTGTGCCACTGTATGCAAGTGCCTCCATTTATACCTGTCTACTGCTTTGAATTCAAGCCTGAAATGACTTCAGCACAACATATTCCTTACCGTCCAGAAATGCTTTTACGCCATGGACAACTTGAATTGTTGCAGATTCCACTAAATTTATTGAATCAAGACCCTTGGAATCAAATAATTCCACCAACATCCCACTAAATGCATACATATCAATGATCAGTTTATCATGTGCGAAGAATATTCACTATTAGTCCCCAATTAATTCCAGGAATGTGCTTGTCTTCAACTGCAGTTAGAAATTTAGGGTGTGTTGGTTAATTATTAAAAATATTTTTATTTTAATTTAAAATTAAAATTAAAATAATATTTGATAACATCATAAAAGTAAAAATTAAAATTAAATAATTAAATAATTATTTTATATGTAAAGCAAAATTTTTTTGCTTTTCAAAAATTATTTTCAATTTTTTTACTTCCACACATCTAAAATGCCAAATCAAAAAGTAAAGATCTCAAACTCTT
Source organism: Elaeis oleifera (assembly GCA_000441515.1). Taxonomy (NCBI): domain Eukaryota; kingdom Viridiplantae; phylum Streptophyta; class Magnoliopsida; order Arecales; family Arecaceae; genus Elaeis; species Elaeis oleifera. The sequence continues at coordinate 7,366 of KE507742.1, forward strand.
CTCTCTCATCGAGCTGTTTATCTTCCCACCTCTTTCTCCCTCCCTTTCTGAATTTTTCTCTCTCATCGAGCTCTTCACCTGCCCCTGAACGTTGCTTTTTGCTTTATAGCAATGTAATTATCTAACATATTTTTATTTTTTATTTTACTCAATAGTAAAAATCAAAAAAATATATATTTTTTAAAAATTAAAAATAAAAATAAAAAGTGTAACCAAAGGCACCCTTGGTGATCACACCGTAACTAGAGCTCATATTTATTCCCTTGCACATCCTTAATGGTCTGATTGACCTTATTATGCATTCCCATTCAGTGGAGAGGTCTAAGTTATTAACTGCTGTATTTGATTGGAAATCATTTCTTAGCTGAGCATGGTAATGCAGGTGAAGGAAGCAATGGTAAATAGTGGGAAGCAAGAAATCCTGTAAACCAGTGAGACAAATTGCTATGGCTAAGGCGCCCGGTAATAACGTTCTGGGTTGGAAGACTGGTATTATAATTTTATGGTAACTAAAGGAATATACATGCTGTAAGCTTTTTGTGCGGTGTCTGCTGATTGAGTTGCCTTTGTTTTCGACAAAAATATATAATGGCACAAATATAAATATCTGCGGAAGCACATCTATCAATCAAATTTTGAGTGAACCCTTGCGAGGACTTCCCTGCCACGAAAATATGCGTATTTGCTGCAAGCAACACAGAACCTCATCTAAATTGATCGACTAAAATGTGGAAGTATCCAATTGGAATGAACATGTAAGCAGCAATATTCATCAAAATCTACAGAAAAGGTTAAACTATGATAAGGGGAGTTCTGCAACTATTAAAAAGATAGCATTATGGATGGTCATTGGTGGTATTTGTAGAAATAGTTTTCCCTCTTACTGTATACAATCTATAAACAACAAAATGAACATTTTCCTAAAACTGATGTAATTCATATATTGCATAAGTATAGTCTTGTGAAATCTATGACCTGTAAAAGATATATTGGCATGCAATATTTCTTTTGCAGCCAAATTTGCATAATATCCCTCGTAGAGGAAGGTGATGAAGTGGCGAGAAGCATGTTTCCTTTCTTTGTCTTGGTGACAATTCTTTGCTTATTTTCTATCTTATACAGCAATTGAAAATTGGTGTTGTTGCGGCCAATCCCCTCGTCGCCTGGTCGTCGGGAATGAGTACCTGCAAGGAAAGTCCACGCAGACCGGAGATGCCTCCGGTGGGGATCCTCCGACGGTCAAGTCAGAGAGGAGACTAGGCAACAATAGAGAGGAACCAGGGGACTCAGCGATGGAGAGAGGAAGAGAGGTTCTCCAGTCCTTACCGTAAGCTGCTGCCTTACCCATTTTATAGTAGGAGGTGGTATGGTCCCGTCGTCGATGATGTAGACAACTGAGGAGTTGTCAAATCGTCGGAAGTTGTCATGTCGTCGACGGACTGACAGGTCCTAGGAATTAATTCGTGTCCTTGGCAGGACAACGCCCCAGGTTCCTGACAGGACAACGCCTCCCTGACGGTCGTATGGCCTGTCCTTGTCAGGACTGCAGCCCATGCCGATCGTTCGGCATCTTTGAAAGGGCCGACCGACTATATGTCGGGATTTGGCTGCGGGCGGCGACTCGAGAGCACGGTCGGCATCTAGAAGGGTCTGTAGAAGTCGGACGTCGGTTGTCCAACCCGATAGGGAGTCGGTGAAGCAGGGTCGGCTTTCATGTGATCGAAGGCAGCGTTGGTCTGTTTGGCCGACACGCTTGGGCCGGGCATCATCGATAGTTACTGTCGGTGTCGCCCATCGTCAGACGGGCGAAGTCGGTCGGTCCATCTCGAGGATGGGTCGGCGTCGGGATCCGTAGGTGAGTCAGCGTCGGTGAGTCGACGTTAGGATCAGTCGGTATATCCCAACAGTTGCCCCCCCACTCCTGAGTCTGATGTCACGTCGGCCCACGTTTCCACGCGAATGGGGCGTCGGACGAAAGGAGTGGATCTTCATTGCGTCATACTATGATCCTGCTGATCTCACCAGCGGACGATCCGGACAGATCGATGTCAGACGATTCGATACCAGACGATCCGGTGTCAGATGATTCGGTGTCAGACGATCCAGTGTCAAACATCTTCTAGGAACGTAAACCGCCGTCTGGCGTTCCCTCGGGAGCGCGGACCGCCGTCAGGTGTCCCATCGGGAACGCGGACCGCCATTAGCGAATTAATCCTGAGGTGCGGTTCTTTTGCCACGTGTCGAGAGGTCGTTGGCCGGAGTCATTCGTGCGGATGGAGACGACGTGGCTCAATCTGAGGCAGGTGCGTCGAATCGTCGGGCCGAGGGAGGGCCCGGATGCCGTCACATGTCAATCATCCGGGAGGTCCTCGTCGGGCGCGCCCTTATCCCGACCATCGAAGGGCCCTATATATATGGGGCCACCTATATCCAAAATCTTACTTTTTTCAGTTCTGCTGCAGAGGCTCTGCCCGAGCGGTCCCTCTCGTCCCAGGTAGTTCTCTGCTTCCATTTCTTGGAAAGTCCCTTCAAGACTTCTGCCTCCTTTCGCCTCCTCCTTGCTTCTTTTGGAATCCTTTCTTCTTCTTCTTCTTTTTCTTGGTTCTAGCGCCATGGCCAAAACCTCTCCTCGAGGAGGTCAGTCGGAAAATCCGACTGATGATCTTCGATCGACCCCGGAGGTGGAGATCTCTTCATTTTCGGGGCCGAATGTCGATCGGCTCCGGGATCAATACAGTATCCCGGAGCAGTTTCGAATTTTCGCCCCTAGGGCTGAGGGACGGGTTAACAACCCGCCCGCGGGCCAGGTGGCTCTCTATATGTCGAGGACCTCCGGGCCGATCTTCATCTTTCGATTTCGGAGTTCGTCCAGAACGTCCTTGATTATTACGGACTCTGTCCGATGCAACTGGTGCCGAACTCAGTTCGGTTAATAATCAGTTTTGCTTTGTTGTGTCGGTTTTTGCCGACCAACCCTC
>KE507742.1:36509-54944 GCA_000441515.1 Elaeis oleifera
CAATAGACAAAGTGTTGTCCACTCATTGGTTATGCTCATTAATAACTGTTAGGTGAGATGTGTAGAGATTAATGAGACCGCAGTACCCACTTGAAACTGATCGTGTATAGATTTTGTTTCTCCATCTGAGGAGTATGGGAGATTCGAAGAAATAGTGAGAGCCTTATTTATTTTAAATTTTAGAATAAATATTTTATAAGTATAAATATCTGACTCTCTCTACAGATAATCATGTCGAGTGCCAACTCCTTAGCTCGTATCCTCGATACCAATAGATTGACTGGTACAAACTACAAAGACTGACTCCAAAATTTGAGAATCATTCTTAGTTCGAAAACTAACCCACGTCCTTGATCAGGATGTGCCTGTGTTACTAGCTTGTCCATCCCTTGATCAATGAACCACACTTGAGAAGTGGATGGATGAGGATAACAAGGTGAAGTGCTATATTTTAGCGTCCATATCCAATGATCTTCAACGACAGCATAAAGACATGAGGACTGCCAAGGAGATGATGACTCACCTGCAAAAGTTGTACAGTGAGCAAGTCGCACAACTCATTTTAAGGTCTTTCGGAGACTATTCAGAGCGAAAATGCATGATGGGCAATCCGTCAATGATCATTGTTTGACAATGATCAAGGACATCGAGAAGCTTCAGAAGCTCGGCATGAACATGGATAAAAATTACAAGTGGATTTGATCCTCCAGTCTCTTCCTGATTTGTATGGATAATTCATCATGAACTACCATATGAATAAAATTGATAACACTTTGTCCGAATTACTGAACATGCTGGTAACAGTAAAGGATACTTTGAAAATTTCAAGGGATACAGTTTTGACTGTGGAGCGGGCTTCCTCTTAGAGAAAATCTTCTTTTAAGAAGAAAAAAAGTCTGCAAAGGAGTAAAAGAACGAGGCCAAGTCCAAGAAGCAGGTTCAAAGAAGGCTGACGATAAAAAAAATATTTTATTGCAATGTCGAAGGCCATTGGAGAAGAAACTTCCGGCCTACCTAGTGACTATCAAGAACAGGAAGAAGGATGGACCTTCTGAAGGTATATCTGATATGCTCATTATTAAAACTAATCTAATGATTTCTTCTTTTTCTAGTTGGGTTCTAGATTCTGGTTTAAGTGCTCATTTGTGCACTTCTATGCAGGGTCTTGAAGAAGTTAGAGGACTGAGAAAAAATGAGATCACTCTTTGGGTAGGCAATAGAGCAAGAGTGGCTGCTATAACCATCGGGACCTATCCTCTGCGATTATCATTAGGGATTAGTTTAATTTTGAAAGACCACTATTATGTACCTATAGCCAGTAGGAATTTGATTTTCATATCTGTGCTGGTACAAGATAACTATAATATTTATTCAATAAGATATGTATTCAATTTATTTTAGAATAAAATTGTTACACGTGCTTTCTTGATTAATGGTCTTTATCATTTGCATATGGATGCGAGTGTCAATATTAACGAGTAAACTGTGAATGTCATAGGATCTAAGAGACTTAGAGATAGGATTAGCCAAAAGTATCTGTGGCACCTTAGGCTATGCCATATAGGATAGACTCAACAAACTGGAGAAAGATAGTCTTCTTGGATCATTGACTTTTGAGTTTTATCCGATTTGTGAATCGTATCTTCAAGAAAAAATGGTTAAGCTGTCCTTTGTGGGACAAGGTGAAAGAACCAATGAGATACTAGCCTTGGTATACACTGACGTGTGTGGTCCATTCGGTGTATAAGCCAGGAGTGGCTATGTCTACTTCATAACTTTTATCGATGATTATTCACTGTATGAATTTGTGTATTTGATACATCGTAAGTCTGAAGTCTTTGAAAAGTTCATAGAGTTCAGACATGAGTAGAAAATAGACCGAAAAATCTATAAAGGTTCTTCGATTAGATCGAGGAGGAGAATATCTTAGTGAAAATTTTAGACCCATCTCAAAGATAATGGCATAGTCTCACAGTAGACACCTCTAGAGACGCCTCAGCTCAACGGGGTATCCAAAAGAAGAAATCAGACCCTATTAGATATGGTCCGATCTATGATGAGCTTCACAGATCTTTCTATATTTCTCTGGAGACGTGCATTACTTTCTGTAATTCATCTTTTGAATTGGATTCCCTCTAAATCCGTTCCTACCACACCATACGAGTTATGGCATGGTAAGAAGTCAACTTTTGGATATCTCAAAATTTAGAGATGTCTGGCCCATGTCAAGCGACAGTAGGCAGACAAATTAGAGGCTAGGTCTTTTAGAACTCACTTCATAGGGTATCCTAAGAAAATCATGGGATACTACTTCTATCTTCTTGAGGATCACAATATGATTGTGAGCCATCATGTTGTCTTCTTAGAAAAAGAGTTTATCCAAGATGGAGGCAGTGGAAGGAAGATTAAGCTTGAAGAGAAAGCCTCTGAAGAGCATCGAGTCCAAGAACCTGAACCCAGTAGTGAGCCAGTAGATGTAGTACCTCCTCCACCTCGTAGATCAAGTAGGATCTTCCGTCCTCTTGAAAGATATTTAGGTATTCTTACAGAGGATTTAGAAGAAGCATTCCTTATGGGAGATAGGGACATTAGGAATGATTCTAAGACCAACGATGAGGCAATGTTAGATATTGACTCCGAGAAAGGGATGGAAGCAATGAAGTCAGATATTGACTCCATACATTCTAACCAGATTAGGTTCTTAGTAGATCCACCTGAAGAAATTGTACCTATTAGGTGTAAATAGATTTATAAAAAAATAGATCAGATGGTAAAGTAGAGACCTATAAGGCAAGGCTAGTCGCAAAAATTATAGTTAACGCGAAGACATTGACTATCATAAAATTTTTCATCCATGGCCATGCTGAAATCCATCCGTACTTTGCTTGCGATAGTAGCTTTTTATGATTATGAAATTTAGTAGATAGATGTGAAAACTATCTTCCTAAATGGATATCTTGAGAAAGATATCTATATGGAGCATCCTTTAAATTTACATCCAGTGATAGTGATCACAAGGTTTGTAAGCTGCAAAGGTCCATATATGGACTTAAGCAAGCATCTCAGAGTTAGAACACTCGCTTTAATGATCTGATCAAAATATTTGATTTCATCAAAAAAGAGGAGGAACCGTGTGTATATAAAAAGATCGGTGGAAGTGCTGTCACATTCTTCGTTTTGTACGTAGATGACATCCTCCTGACTGAGAATGATATTTTCATGCTGACATCGATCAAAGTATGGTTGTCAAAAGAATTCACCATGAAAGATCTAAGAGAAGCTTCCTACATTCTTGGTATAAAGGTCTGTAGGAATAGATCTAAGAGAATGATAGAACTCTCACATCAAATGTACATAGAGAAGGTGCTGAAGAGATTCAGCATAAAAAACTCCAAGAGAAGATTTTTGCCTCTTAGACATGGTATTCATCTCTCCAAGAAGACGTACCCTAACATACCTGAGGAGATCCAGCACATAAGCAAGATCTCTTATACTTCAGCAATAGGGAGCCTCATGTATACCATGTTATGTACGCAACCTGATATAGCCCTTGCCATGAGTATCACGAGTAGATATCAGGCAAATCTAGATGAAGAATACTGAATAGCTATGAAAACATCCTTAAGTACTTGAGAAGGACTAAAGATTTGTTATTGATCTTTAGTGGAGGATCGAGCTGAAAGTTGAGGGATACATCGATTCAGATTTCATGACTGATGTCGATGATAGAAAGTCTACATCGGGATGTATTTCTTGTGTAATGGTGGTGCGGTTAGTTGGAAGAGTTTCAAGCAGTCGATCATTATAGATTTGATCATGAAAGTCGAGTATATTGCTGTCTCTGAAGCTGCTAAGGAAGTCTTTGGTTCAAGAAGTTCGTTACGAAGCTGGATGTGATGCCATCAGATACCATTGCACTGCACTGCGATAGCAACGGCACCATAGCCCTCACTAAGGAGCTTAGATCTCACCAAAAGTTTAAGCATATAGAGCGGCAGTTCCACATCATATGTAAATACCTTGAGAAGAAGTTCGTCAAGATACAGAAAGTCGATTCCAAGCAAAACGTGGCAGACCCACTGACCAAGCCTCTGAGCCAGCAGAAGACCGAAGCTCACCTTGAGAAGATGGATCTTAGATATATGGCCAATTGACTTTAGGTCAAGTAGAAGTTTGTTAGATGAGTGTCCTAGAAACCAATTATTAGCTGACACATTTTATAATTTCAGGACTTAATTTATACTTATAATACTTTATTATTAATAAAGGTTTACATTCAAATCATATTTATGTATCTATGATTTGTCTTAGAAATTAATAAAGATGACTTTTGTGTATTATCAAGGTGTTGAGAATTTGAGATATACATTAATTAGTGATTAGTTCTAAATATTTTGATCAAAGGATCATCATGGAGGACAGTGATTAATCCATTCAAGATCGGTACACTGTTCACCTCTCTTATGGGCAGATGAGTCTCGGATCTGCAGTGTAGGAATACTGAGATGAGAGTGTGGATGGTTGTTAGAGAATAATTTATACTGAGCGTGATCAATAGAAGAAACCACTTGGATGTCTACTCACTCATCAGTGGTTGACTCGATGTTGCAGTGGTGTGAGTAGTTCTTTGACCTGCAGTGTCATCGACTATTCGCAGTAAGGCTACTGAGTTTGACTGCATGTTTCTTTAGTCCCTAGCCATTCGGACCCTTGCTGTGTATGCTGGCTACAGTAGATTTAGATTCACTATTAGGAGTAGAATGCACCTAAGTGGAATCTATCGATCTTGGTAAAAAGAAAAATCCTATGCGATTTGCAAAACTGAGTTTCGAAAATTTTTGGCCAAAACAAATGTGAATACTGAAAAAGAGTTTTCACGAGATTCACAAATGAACTCGAGTCGAGCCAATCTAGCATATGACTGACGATAGGGTTTGACGAGTTCTCTATGATCTCCATCAAGTCAGAACTCATGATAGAAAGATTGAATTATATGATAAATGTACCTCGGAGTTTATACTTTCATTCTGCTGAGTTGTCACTACATACTGCTAGGTGTCACTGATAGATTGTGAGACTCATTGGGCATCATCTTGATGATCGATGATCCTCGAAGGGTAGAGCTAAAATTGTTCCAACCCATCGAAAAGAGTTTCGATGATATTGTGATGGAGATCATAATATATCTCACTATCAAATAGAATGGAACCTATGGGGTCACACATTAAGGAATTTAATCTTGAATTAACCAATTGAACTTGTGAAGTTCTAATTGGATTAAGATTTGATGAAATTCTGTTGGATTTATGAAACCATGATAGCACATGGTTAAACATAATTCTTCTCTAGACTTCGATTCCTTATTAGATAAGGATCGAATAAAGTTTATTATCTTGAACCTAATCTAAATCCATTTTGATTTGGATTTAATGGGGCACCTATTTATGAGTCTAAGAGGATTGGATTAAGTCAATGAGTTGGCTAACTAATCTCTTATTTTCTCCTTTGTTATTTCTAATGTGATGTGAAAATTATTGAAAGAAGAGATGGCGCCTCCCTTTTGGATAGAGCATGAGATAGGGAGAGGGGCTCACTTCCTCTCTTGCTTAGGCATGGAAAGAGAGAGAGAGAGGGGCTGCGCCCCTTTATTGTGCATGAAAATCTTAGGGGGCACCAAGTGTCGACGCCCCAACTACCTGCCTAATAATTCATGTGGCGCCCTCTCATCTTGTTTTATAAGATGAGGGCGCCACATCTACTTGACTTTTGAAGCAAGGGCCTTTCCAATTAAATCTGATTTTCTTAGGAAGAAATCAGATTAAAAGATAAGAGACCTTATGAGATAAGATCTAACCTTTTTAGCATGATTGGATAATGATTTGGAATCAAAAAGATCTATTTAAGAAGACGGTCTCCTAAGATTTTATTATTATTGAATTCTTCCTCTCTTTCTCCACACCTCCCCTCTTCTTTCTCTCTTTCCAATGCCCAAGGTTGGCGTCCATCATCCCACACGCCTGAGTTGAGAGGAGTCCCTTCTACTGCAAGGAACAAGGAGAAAAGGCTGCAGTTCAATAGTTGTGATTGCAGTCAAGATCAACAGTTGATCAAGGTTCAAAGAGACTAAGATCCTACTTAGAGAAGAAGGATCTACCATGGAAAAAAAATTCAAGATTGATCTTAGTGGATATCTGTAGAGGCCGGACACGTATGCGGCTTAAGAAATTTCGGATCTAAAATCATCAGTAGCGGTATATTTTAATCCGTACAAAGGTATTGAGATTCGATCTCATCTTTATTGTAATTTCAGATTATATGCACGTCTTTATTTCTGAGCTCAGATAGGAATAGATATGATCTATTGCATGTGGGGTTAAAGAATTTAACTCAGTTCGTTTTTGCTGCTCTTCAAAAGGTTTTAAAATCTATGCATGCAACCTACCCAATTTCTAACAGTTATAGGGGCGCCCTACCCAACCGCAAGCCTCAGGACTCATCACCGATGCTACTAGTTGACCTACACTTCGGTCATCTATCTCTACGTCAGCTACGGTCCTGCAAATGGATCTCCGACCTCACGCTTAGTACCCCTATCTTCGCGACAGCACCTGTGCTTCGGGTGCCAACCTCTTGCCCCGATCCCAATGGCATCGACTGTTGATCTTTACCCCCCAGCGATCCATGTGACGGATATCAAGCCCCGTTTGCATGCCTGAAATGATCAGTGGGGGACCTCAGGCGGTCTCATCAAATCATGTCACTCAGCGTCAAATCTAGCCACTCCTGAGAATGGTTGGCTACGTACTGCATAAGATCCTATCAAATCGTACCACTTTTGAGAATGGCTCACCATACGACTCTAGCCGCCAAAAACCAGGATAGGCACCAGGAATTGCATATTAGGAGAAGTCGGGATGGCCTCCCATGACTTTCTTCTCCATAACTCATGTATTAAAGAGAAAAACAGGGACTTTCAAAAGAAGGTAACGCCATCCTTCATACTCTCTCCCTCTTATTTGTTCTAGGTACTTGACTTAGGCATCGGAGGATCCCCACTGGAGGCAACTTTGGTCCGAAACTTATTTTGTAGGTTTGGTCACCACTTAGGTCGGGCGTCGCCGCACTCTAACTTCTCCGATCCAAGCTAGAAATTTACTGCAACAGATTTGGCACTAGAGAAAGGATGGCCTCAAAATCCAGTTTCGAGAAGAGCATATGTCATGCCGCTCCACCATCTCCCACTGAGTCGAGGGAGAGCCGCCCACCCATTTACCTCACAACAGCTGATAGAACTAGAGCAACCACTAGTGATAGCAGAGCCCCAGCGATTCGATAATTTAGTTCATTAGGTTAGGTGCTGATGGATGCCATCCAGGACCTGCAACATGCCATGAAATGGTGGCAACTATCTCAACCCTTTCCCTGGGTAGTGCCGTCCTGGTATAGCCATTGGGACCAATCTCTGGTCCTGGAGGATCCCCCTTAAAGGATGCACTAGGTGGCCTCTCCCGATCGGCGACCATCTTCATACTATGGATCCACCCATGGATGATGATGCTGGCGATCCCTTGCCTCTTCCGATCAGGACTTGACCCCAAACTATACCTCCCATCATGGACAATCCTGTCAAGATAGAGACCTCAAACAGAAGATCTACAAGATCGAACATCGACTGGTGGAGGTCCATGTGGGTGGCTAGGGGAACGATAATGCCCTCGCCTTCAATTCTAGCTAGTCTTTGCTCACTCCATCTTTCGAAATCGATTCCATGCTAATTCAGGATGCTAGCTATGGAGCCGTATGATGGCTCTATCGACCCCTTGGATCATCTGGAGGGCTATAAGGACCTTATGATACTGCAGGGTGCTTCGGATGCCCTCTTGTGCCTTGCCTTCCTACCACTTTGAAAAGGAAGCATGAACTTGATATTCTAGGCTCCAACCGGAATCCATTTCTTCTTTTAGCAACTTGGGCACCAGTTCATTGCTCATTTCGGCCATAGCCAAGTCCAACCGAGGACTTCAGACAACCTTTTCTCCTCCACTAGGAGGAGGGAGAATTCTTGCATAGCTACATAGTGCGCTTCAATTCGGCCACACTAGAGGTGTGCGGCTTAGATGAAACTATCGCTATGTCATCTTTGAAGCGATGCCTCCATAATGAGCACCTCATTTGCTCCCTCAACAAGATATATCCAAAGAATTATACTAATCTCATGGCCTGAGCTTATAAGTACATACAGGTCGAAGAGGGCTAAATCGTATGCCAGGAGCATTAGGCCTTTAGCAAGAAGAGGCACATGCAGAAGGACACGCATCGAAGCCAGGCCTTCCAAAAATCCCCCAATCGATGAAGACCCCCCGGCCAAGGAGCCCACCTCGATGCTACAACAATTATGTCCCATTGGTCGCCCCTCGAGCTCAGATTCTGATAGAGATTAAGAGTCAAGGCTATCTTTTATCGTGACCATGGTCACAACATCGAGGAATGCCTCCAACTGAAGGATGAGATTGAAGCCCTCATCCACCGAGGCTACCTTGAAAGGTATGTTTGAGGACAATAGGACCAAATCACAGAAGAGCCGACTCAGCCCCGGTGATGCAGTGCATCAAGCCATGATTCTATCTTATTTGTCAAGTTATTTTTTATGGTATTTGATTCAATCTAACTTAATTATTGTAAGAAAATTGGATAGGTGGATCCAAATTATTTTTTTTTAATTTTTGCCAAATCGAGAAGCCAATCTAGATTTGCGGGGACCATATAATTTTTCATAGATTTATCTTTTACTAGAGAAGAGGGAAAGAAAGAAAAGGAGAAGAGAGGAAAGGAAAGAGGAAGGAAAAAGGGAAGAGAAAAAAGAGAGGAAAGAAAAGAGGAAAGAGAAAAGTGAAAGAAAAAAATAGAGAGAAAAAAGACTTTATAGAATTTTAAATCTTCCTCTCTCTACATATAGTTTTCCTCTACCTTCTGATCCGTAGTCGCTTCTTCCTCACACCCAGATCGATTCTCTCTCTTCACTTCTTCTACATTCTTATCTTTCATCCTTTCCATACTGAAGTTGTTCATTATGGTGTGGCAAGCTTTGGTGGTCATGGGTAACCCGTAACTGGTGAACCTATTGCAATCTTGAATCTCGCTAACCTTCACCTTCTCATCTAAGGCAATCGTCATTATCTCATCACCATCACAATCTTTTACCCCACCTTTTACCCTCTTCATCTTCCTTCAAAATCTATCTACTTTCTTTTTAAATAATTAAGCTTGAAAAGATTCATTTCTAGAAATTTTTTTTAGAGACTTTTATATACATTTGCCATTGCTGTATTAATCTCAATTGTTGGTCTTTCATCTTTAGATCTTATGAATGCTATTAATCTATTTTTGGATTAAATTGTTGCATCTACATCAAGTAGTATCAGAGCAAGTTCTGATCTAAGAACTTTTATTCACATACATTATTAGAATCATACATTATTGCACGCACATTATATAAACTTGTCATATCTGTACTTCATTATTGTCTAGAAAGATTTTTAAAAAATATTGAAAGTCCATTTCTTGCATCTTGTTGGTTGTCCATATCTTTCTCAAATCATTAACATATCATTGTAGGGCCATTAGCATCTCAAAATGATGAACAACCACTTAGAAAATCCTACAGATTGGAGAGAGGCATATGAAAGACAATAAGGGGCTATGAGAAATATGCAAAATCAAGTAAATCAAATACAACAAATGTTAGAAATCATGACCATGACTCATCAACATGGGGGGATAGAGCCACAAATTCTGAGAGCGACCCTAATGTAGAAGATATACCTCTTAGGAGAAACTAGCCAAACCAACGTCAAGCGAACACCACACATTGGGATCAGGGAATTAAGATAGATGTCGGTGAGTTCGAGGATAGATTAGAATCTGAAGAGTTTCTAGATTTGGTCAATAAGTTAGAACAATTCTGTGAGTGAAAAAAATTTTTGAGATAAAAAATCAAGTTTGTCTCTCTTAAATTGAAAGGTCATGCCTTAGTTTAGTAGAAGCAAGTCCCAAATGATAGGGTTAGAAAAGACAAGGAGAAAATCATCTCTTGAAAAAGAATGAAAGAGAAACTTAGAAAAAAAATTTTTCAGCCGATTATCAACAAACCTTATTTCAAAAACTTCACAATCTTAGGCAGGGGTCTAAAATAGTGCAAGAATATATTGAAGAATTTTATATCTTGCAAGCCTGTAATGATCTTAAGGAGGATGAAGAACAGTGAATAGCTTGCTATCTTATCGGACTTCGCCCTTAAATTCAAGATGAATTAATCTTTTATAATTTTTTGCAGATCGATGTGGTCTACAGTCATGCACTTAAGGCTGAGTCCAAATTGAAAAGATAAACATTCCGACAAGAAAACCTAAGTGAGAAGACTGTTGTAGGAACCAAACTAGCCCTGAAAAATGACATCCAACCCTTCCAAAATATGTCGATACTAAGAGTAAAGAAATTTTAGGTCCTAAGCCTCTAGAGTCCAATATCACTTGTTATACGTTTAGACAATCAGGTCATAAATTATCAGAGTGCCCTTTGAGATAGTTTCAACCTAAGACAAATTTGATTGAAAATGCCAACAAGAGTGAATAAGAAGAAGAGTTAAAAATGTAAGAGAAAAATGCTATTGGAGATAGTAAGATCCTCGATGAGCCTGCTGAAGTTATGAAACCAAACTTAATGATCAATCGTATCCTTATCACACTCAAAACTACCAAGGACGATTGGAGATGATGCAGTCTTTTTCAAACCATCTGCAATGCTGGGAGAAATTCTATTCTGTCGTAATTGATAGTGGGAGCATGGAGAACTTTGTCTCCCAAGAGATGATTGACAAGCTTCTATTAAAAATTAATAAACTTGCACAACCTTATCGAATCATCTGATTTAAGGATGGGGATGAGGTTTCAGTAACACAATAAAGTCTCATTGAGTTTTTCATTGGAAAGACTTATATTGACGAGATTTGTTGCGATGTAGTGCTGACGGACGTATATCACTTACTGTTAGGAAGATCTTGGCAATTTGATTATAGCACCATATATGACGGAAAGGAGAACATATACATAGTCACTAACGACAACAAAAAGATTAGGTTGATTCCACTCAACAGTACATCAAAGTCAAAGCCTAAGTCAAACTTATCCCAAAAACTGCCATCCACTAAGAGGCAATCCATGATGGCCTTGAATAAATCCCAATTTATCAAAAATCTAACAGGATCTCCTATGGTTTATGCCTTAGTGATAAAAAAATAATTGAAACTCCTAAGGTTCTCTTGACTGTTCGACCACTATTAGATGAGTTTTCCGACATCATGCCAGAGGAACTCCCTGATGGCCTATCCCCCATGAGAGATATCTAGCACTGCATTGATCTGATGCCAAGGATGAGTCTTCCACACTAAGCCTATTATAAGATGAGCCCAATCGAGCATGAAGAACTGCATCAACAAGTCACTAACTTGTGAAGAAGGGTACATTAGAGAGAGTATGAGTCCAGTGGCTGACATGCTCTTCTCACTCTTAAGAAGCATGGAACATGACGAATTTGTGTAGATAGTCGTGCTATCAATAACATCATGGTGAAGTATAGGTTCCCCATCTTTAGGCTCGATGACATGTTTGACATGCTAGGAGGTGTGAAGATATTCTCCAAGGTCGACCTGAAAAGCGAATGTCACCAAAGCCATATCCAACTAGGAGACAAGTGGAAAATGGCATTTAAAACCAAGACAGACCGTATGAATTGTTAGTTATGCCCTTTGAACTATCTAATACCCCAAGCACTTTTATGCATACCATGAATCAGGTGTTGAGACCATTTATTGAAAATTTATCATGGTATACTTCGACGACACTTTGATCTATAGCATGAGTCTCGAACTCCATCTAAACTATGTACAACAAGTACTTCAAACCTTGAGAGAAAATCAGTTGTATCTAAACTTGAAGAAGTGATCTTTTCTAATTGATAGCCTCATCTTCCTAAACTATATTGTGTCTGCCGATGGGATTAAAGTAAATCCCGCTAAGATCAAGACGATTCAAGACTGGACAACTTTGAAAATCATAACTAAGATTCGAAGCTTTCATGGATAATTGCATCGTTCTATCGATGCTCCATTCAAATTTAATTCCTTAATTGCTTCGATTATAGATTATTTAAGGGAAAAATTTTGCTGAGCTCCTGAGGCTGAACAAAGCTTCAAAATGGTTAAGAATAGGCTCACGAGCGCACCCATACTTGCCCTACTTAATTTTGATATGGTATTCGAAATTGATTGTGATGCCTCACACGTGGGAATAGGGGCGTGTTATCCCTAGAAAAGTGACTCATAGCCTTTTTTAGTGAGAAATTGAATGATGCTCGATCATATTATTCTACGTATGATCTCGAGTTCTATACGATTGTGTAGGCCTTGAAACACTAGCGACCATATTTAATTCATCGGGAGTTCATTCTTAACTCAGATCATGAAGTCTTACGTTATTTGAATTTTCAAAAGAACCTTAACAAGAGACATACCAAATAGACTGCATTTCTACAAAAGTACACTTTTTACTTGAGACATAAGCTGGGTATAGTCAATCGGGTTGTCGGTGCTCTCAGTCATAGGATCCATCTCCTTATCACGGCTTCCTTATGAATTCTAGGGCTTGAGACTATTAAGGATCAATACAAAGATGACTCTTACTTCGGACCTATCATGAAAAAATATCTTCCGATACTAATTTGTCCTCTAATTTTTGCGTTGAGTCTGGATATCTTTTCAGACAATCCAAGTTATGCATCCCACAGGATTTGCTGAGAGAGTCCTTCATTCAAGACCTACACAATAATGGTTTAGGGGGATATTTCGGACAGGATAAAACCTTGGGATTAATTCAAGAGTGCTAATATTGGCCAAATATGCATAGGGACGTAGAATGATACGTTCAATGTTGTATGACCTGTCAAACATTTAAGGATCAAAAATAGAACACGAGTTTATATACTCCTCTTTTCTTTCCCTCTGCTCCTTGGGAAGACATTACTATAGACTTTGTTCTTGGCCTACCCAAAACTGCATGACATGTTGACTTAATCTTTGTGGTTGTAGATCGCTTTACTAAAGTAGCCCATTTCATTTCTTGTAAAAAGACGTATGATGCATCACATATTACAAAACTATTTTCAATGACATTATGCTTCTGCATGGTATTTCTAGATCAATCACACCAGATAGGGATACTAAATTTGTAAGTTATTTTTGAAGAACACTGATGATTAGAGTAGAAAGTAGATAAAATTTTAGCAGTCCATATCATCCGCAAACTAATGGACAGACTGAGATGGTAAATTGATCTTTAGGTAATCTTTAAGATGCTTGATGGGTGAAAGATCAAAATAATAAAATTTAATCTTACTACAAGCTAAGTTTGCATATAATAGTTTCATTAACAAACCATAAGAAAATCCCCTTTTGAAACCCTCTATGATCGTCCTATTCCCCATTTCTTGATCAAACTTGCATCCCATATCCTAGTAGAGTTATTGCAAAAGCTGAGTCCTACCTGAAACAAGTCCAAGAGGTGCAACAGTAAGTTCACAAAAGATTATGGGATCCACCATCAAATATAAGGCAGCAGCGGACCTACACCACCGAGGTATGAATTTTGATGAGGGAGATAGTATTTTGGTCTATTTCAGGAAGGAGAGATTTCTAGTCAGAAGTTATAGTAAGTTAGGCAAGAAGAAATTTGGACCATTTAAAATTCTCAAGAAGCTAGGAAAGAATGCCTACCTTATTGATCTGCTATCAAAAGTACTTTCCTCTCTAATTTTCAATGTGAGTGATTTGTTCGAGTATCATGAAGAAGCACCCACTATTGTAGGTGTTAAGGTGCTACCTTTCATTATGGATGCAAAGACAGCAACAGAGGATGTAGAGGAGATTCTGGATGTTCACAAGGCTACGACACATCCGGATACACATCGTCGATATTTGGTATGTTGGCAAGGGCATCCAATGACTTATATCAGCTAGATTTCAAAGGTAGAATTATGTTGGCTTCGAAAGAACTTATACCAAAGTTATTAGGAAGCCATCTCGATGAGGTCGAGATCTATCCCACTTGAGGAGAACTGATGCAATGCATCAAGCCATGATTCTATCTTATTTGTCAAATTATTTCTTTATGGTATTTCATTTCATCTAGCTTAATTATTTTAAGAAAAATTGGATAGGTGGACCCAAATCCTTTTCATTTTTTTTTGCTAAATCGAGAAGCCAATCTAGATTTGCAGGGACCATATGATTTTTCATAGATTTCTCTTGCTAGAGAAGAGGGGAAGAAAAGAAAAAGAGGAAAGAGAGGAAAGGAAAGAGGAAAGAGAAAAAAGAGAGGAAAGAAAAGAGGAAAGAGAAAAGAGAAAGAAAGAAAAGAGAGAGAAAAAGACTTCATAGAAATCCTAAATCTCTCTCTCTACATATAGTTTTCCTCCACCTGATCCGCAGTCGCTTCTTCCTCGCATTGGGATCGATCTCTTCCTCTCCACTTCTTCTACATTCTCGTCTTTCATCCTTCTCATGCTGAAGTTGTTCATTACCGTGCCGCAAGCCTTGGTGGTCGTGGATAACCTACAACTGGTGACCTATTGCAATCTTAAATCTCATCGACCTTCACCTTCTCATCTAAGATAATTGCCATTATCTCATCACCATCACAATCTTTACCCACCCTTTATCCTCTTCACCTTTTTATTAGAAAACGGGTAGGTTGCATGCATAGATTTCAAAAATCGATTTTGAAACAGTGGAAGCAGATCTAGATTAAACATTTTAACCCCACATGCAATAGATCAATCTAATTCTACCCATGTCTTAATCTATAATATGCATATAATCTAAAAATAAATAAAATATTGAGATCGGATCTCAATACGTTATTTTGGTCGAACTACACCGCAACCGATGATCGTGGATCTGAACGATTTCTTTAGCCGCACATGTGTCCGGCCTCCACAGGTATCCACATGAGAACTTATTCCGATCAAAGGTGAGATGATCTTTCTGGGGTGCTAGCTCTTTTATAAAGATCTCCTCTTTGATGGCTGATCTGGCTTCATCTCAGATCTCACAGACTCTTTTGAGAACTAAGAAGAACAGGGAGGAAGAAAAGAGGAAGGAGGCTAGGCATGAGAGTAGAATTTTTCTCTCAATATTTTTCTCATCCTATAGCATCCAACTATTGGAGCCTTTTATAGAGGGCAAGGGATATTAACATTTGGAGGAGGCACCACAATGACATAACACTTGGAGCGTCCAAAAAATTTTCATGCTAAAAGAGGTGTGGCGTGAGAAAGAAATCAGATATGATTCTTTCTCATACCCACTTCTTACTCAATGTGCACAAGGTGTTGGGTTCCGACCATGCAGCAGAAAGTAATTTTAAAATTTAAATCATACAAATCAATAGCTATATCAAATAAAATTATCGAGCTGGAATCCAAATCCTAGAATCACCTTACCGATATCGATAAACAAAATAAGCATGCAAAAGGGATAAAATTTATACTTTCATCAAATAAAAAGTGGCACGTTGGTGTTCTCCATAAGACTCCAAGGTAGAAGTCTTCCAATGGTGATCCATACAGAAGTTGGCCAAGATCTTTTCCAATCGATGCATTGTCGCAGCCTTGTCTTCTCAAGAACACTGCCAACTTCGAACTTGCGTCACGATCGCACCAAAATCCAGTTGCTTTTGATCTTGCCACCAGAATGACACCAAGAAGATACACTTCAGATATCATACAACCTAGGATTTGATTTTTTTGCTTCCACATATGAAAAATCAAACCCTAGGCACACTAGCAACACTTGCTAAAAATCTCACCACCCTTCTTGCAACTTTTGCCACTCAAATTTCCTTTTTTTCTCAAATTTTTCAATTTTTTTTATATTTTCCATGTCCTCCTCTCTGATCTCAACCTAAAATCTCAGCAATCAGCCATTTGGGCATCCCCTATAAATAGGGGACCAAGGGATGTCACATGGGATGAAGGGGTGCCAACCTTTGGCGCTTCAACTTCCCACATGGTGAATAAATTTATCGAGTGAATTTTTTGGCATTATAGATACTTGAAATAGAAAAACTCTCTTTTTTCTATGTTCCATAAAAATTTAATAAATTTGGTGACAAAACATAGGAGATCTAGTTAGAAAAATATGGCAATGCGTAAAAATTAAGAGCCTTCATTAAGAAGGACTCTTCATTTCACATGCCAAAAATAAGGGGGCGGCATTTATATTTTGTCGTGACTTCTAGTGGGCATAGAGGAGTCCTTCTCCACTTGAAACTGATTCAAGTTGGATAAGGATCCAATCCAAATTGACCCAATCCCATTAGGTCAAAGGCAACTGGTCTAGATTAGCTCAAACACTTTGAACTAAATCAATTTGGGAACTTGGGTTAATACAATGTGCTAGCATATCAAATTAACCCATAAAATTTATATTAAACTCTAATTAGATCAGATTAAAGCTAAATTCTAAAGTGTGTGACCTATTGAGTTTCAAATCTAGCCAGCAGTGGATTCAGACTTTCGACGTAATCCTAATCTGATGAGATTAGGTCACCCAAAGAGTCTCAATCCACTTGGACTCTTCCAAATTGATTTCAAAATCAAATTCTTTCAATTTTGATGAGCTCACAAGTCAAGATTGATGTCTTACAATGTGTCATGACTATCCAAAAGATTTGAAATTTTGATAAAATTATTAAATACCCTTCAGTGGTAAGTTTTCGTGTAATTCAATCCTTCAGTCAAACAACATTCCAGATGAACCGTAGGTATGAAAATATGTCAAACTTAATCACTTATCTATATATATCTCGATCTAAAAATGATGATTTAGTAGATAATACATTAAAAAATTTTCTAATTATCATCCTGCTTTGGCCAAAGACTTTCCGAATCACCATCATTTGAGATCACATAGGATGTTCGCCCTCCTTATTAGGAGTGACTAATCCCTTATTGATTACTCACAACCTCTATGTATACTTCACCATATTCAGAACATCCCACACAAAGATCAAAGAACCAAGTTAGGTAGTGAACCAAAATATGGATCCAAGTACACAAGATACCATGGTGATCTCAGGTCAAAGATCACTTACACAACTCCCACTAGAGAACATCAGTTGACATGTAATAAGACTCCATCTGATATTTTCTCGTAGGTCAATTCAGTGAACTCATTTTCTAATGAGCATCCATATCCTTGTATTAGTATTACCACATAAGTGGTTGTAAGATCAACCACCCTCATTTCTGAGCATACATAAGACATGCTAGTCTTATCGATATCATTGATCTCTGACTCAATGTACCAATGACTAGAAATATTTTAGATCAGGGCTATCGAGAAATTAGGTCTCACTGACGTGATCTCATCACAGCCCTAAAACCATTGTCCAAACCTATGGGATTCATTATAATCTTAAAAAAATAATAAGATGTAGTATATAATGAATCAAAATATCTATTTATTAATATAAATATCAATTATATGAATTTGAAAGATAAATTATAATAAACACCCTATTGTATCCCATATACGATTGATTTGTAGGATATTATTCTTTCAATCTCCCATTTGCACTTAAAGCCAATCGCCCCTATACTTGATACCCATGCAATCAAGATGGTGGTCAAACTACTGTATTAATAAGACCTTAGTAAACGGATCCACTATATTATTCTTGATGTTAACTTGCTCTACAATCACATCGCATCTTTCAACAATCTTTTGAATGAGGTGGAGCCATCTTAGGATGTTCTTGGATTTATGATGAGATCTTGGTTCTTTGGCCTGAGCAATTGTCTCAGTATTATCACAATAAAGAGGTACTAGTTGTTCAATCTTCAGAACCACATCTAACTCTGTGATGAATTTTTTCATCCAGACGATTTTCTTAGCAGCCTCACTTGCAACAAAATACTCAGCCTCAGTAACTGAGTCAGCAACAGTTTACTGTTTGAAATTTTTCCAACTTACTGTACCACCATACAAGGTGAACACATATCCAGATATAGATTTGTTATCTTCTGGATCAGATTGAAACTAAAATCGGTATAATCTTTCAGTTTTAAATCAGATCCACCATATATCAAAAAAATATCTCTAGTCCTTCTCAAATACTTGAGTATATTTTTCACAGCCTTCCAATGATCCTCTTCGGGATCAGTCTGAAATCTGCTTACAATGCCTAAGACATAAGCAATATCAGGTCTGGTACATAATATAGCATATATTATTGATCATACTGTCGAAGCATAAGGAATAAAACTCATTCTATTTTTTTCTTCAGGTATCTTAGGAGACATCTTCTTAAAGAGTTGTATGCC
>KE507744.1:0-18837 GCA_000441515.1 Elaeis oleifera
GTGAAGATGAAGAGTCCTTCTTCATGAAGGATCTTATCTTAATATGTTGCCTTAAATGCTCAACCAGATCTCTTATGATTTAACACCAAATTTATATGAGATTTTTATAAGACATAGAAGAGGAGTCCTTCTATGTGAAGGCTCTCCTATGCCAAAAATTCTACATGGTGAATTTATTCATCACATAAGAAAGTGGAGCACCAAAGGTTGGCACCCCTTAGTCCTTCTCAGGTCCCTTGGTCCCTTATTTAAATGGGATGTCCTATATGGCCCAAGTGCTAGGTTTTTGGGTGAAAACTAGAGATAAGTGGCATATAAATCAAATAAAAAATCAGAGAAAAGGAAGAAAAAATTGAGCGGCAAAAGTTGTGAAAAAGATGGTGAGAGAATTAGCAAGTGTTGCTAGTGTACCTTAGGATTTGATTTTCCATGTGTTGGAGTCCAAAATCAAATCTTAAGTTGTGAGATATCTGAAGAGTATCTTCTTGACATGATTCTAATGGTAAGATCAAAAGCAACGAGACTTTGGTGTGATCATTCTTCGAGTTCGAAGCCGGTAGTGTTCTTAAGAAGATAAGGCTGCGGCAGCGCATCGGTTAGAAAGGACCTTGGCCAACTTCCGTATGGATCTCCATTAGAGGGCTTCTACTTTGGAGTCTCATGGAGATCACTAATGTGTCATATTATTTTTTGGTGAAAGTGAAAGTTCTATCTCTTTGCATGCTTGTTTATTTTGATCGACATCGGCAAGATGATTCTAAGGTTTGGGTTCGGTTCGATAGTTTTAACTGTTAAAGCTATTAACTTGTTTAGTTTAAAATTTTAAAATTATTTTTGCTATATAGCCGAAACCAACACTGAGTAAGAGCTATGGCAGTGTTGTTACCGTAATAGAGTGGAATGGCATCTGATGGTATCATATCTAGCTCAGCGACAAACTTCTTATACCAGAATATCTCCTTCACAGCTTTCGATGTGGTGATGTACTCTGCTTCTATGTTGGAATTTGCAATAATAGTCTGTTTGAAACTCTTTCAGCTCACAGCACTACCATTATACAAAAAATACTACCTAATGTCGACCTTCGATCATCAATGTCAGACATGAATTCTGAATCAGTATATTCCTACACTCTTAATTCTTCATTTTAAAGATCAAAATATATCCTTAGTCCTTCTCAAGTACTTAAGGATACATTTTATAGAAGTCCAATGCTCTTCTCCTGGATTCGACTGATATCTGTTTGTGACACTCACATCATGGACGATATCAGGCTGTGTATAAAGCATGGCATACATGAGGCTCCCTACAGTCGAAGCATAAGGGACCTGGCTCATGCGTTCTATATCTTCTGATGTGTTAGGGTATATTTTCTTAGAGAGATACCATGTCTGAAGGATATAAGTCTCCTCTTGGAGTTCTCCATGCTGAACTCTTCAGCTACCTCCTCAATGTACATCTTCTGTGACAAACCCAACATCCTCCTAGATCTATCTCATAGATCTTAATCCTCAAAATAAAGGATGCCACTTCTCGATCTTTCATAGAAATTTTTGGATAACCAAACTTTGACCAAAGTTAAAATAGAAATATCATTCCCAATCAGAAAGATATCATCCACGTATAATACGAGAAAAGTGACAGTGCTTTCACTGACCTTTTAAATTACATGCTTGCTCATCATTTTTGATGAAACTTAACGATTTGATTACATCATTGAAACATGCATTCCAACTTCACGATGCTTGCTTGAGTCTATAAATGGACCTTTATAATTTACAAACCTTGTGATCACCATCATTAGAAGTGAAATCAAGCGGCTATTTCATATAGATATCTTTCTCAAGATATCCATTTAAAATACTGTTTCATATCTATTTGTCATATTTCATAGTTGAAATATGCTGCAATGACAAGCAATATATGGATGGATTTAAGCATGGCCACATACGAGAAGGTGTCCTAATAGTCAATACCTTCGCACTGACTATAATCTTTCACTACAAGCCTAGCTTTAAAGGTCTCTATCTTTCCATCTGCATCAATCTTTTTTTTTGAAGATCCATTTACATCCAATAGGTACAATACCTTCAGATAGATCCACTAAGGTTCAAATTTAGTTTGAGTGTATTGAGTCAATTTCTGACTTCATTGTCTCTAACCATTTCTCGGAGTCAATATCTGATATCACCTCGCTATAGATTTTGAGGTCATCTCTATGTACCTTATTTTCTATGAAGAATATTTTCTCTACATCCTCTGAGATAATACTTAAGTACCTCTTAGAAGGATGAAAAATCTTATTAGACTTACGAGGTGGAGGAGGAGGAGCTGCGTGAATTGGCTCTAAATGAATTGGTTCCATAGGTTTCAAGACTCATTGCTCTTCAGAGACTTTCTCCTCAAGCGTAATCTATCTTTCCATACCTCCATCTTGAATAAACTATTTTCAAGAAAAATTGCATATCGACTCACAACCACATTGTGGTCTTTCAGAAGATAGAAAAAATATCTTAAAGACTCCTTAGGATATCCAATAAAACGAGCTTTAAAGGATCTAGTTTCTAACTTGTCCGTCTATTATCATTTGACATGGGTCGGATAATCTCAAATCTTGAGATGACTCAGACTCAATTTTTTACCATGCCATATCTCATATGGTGTGATAGGAATGATTTTAGAAGAAATCCTATTCAGTACAAAATAATAGTTAGCAGACTATGTCTCTAAAGAAAATTAGTAAGGTCAATGAAGCTCATCATGAATCAAACCATATCTAATAGGATCTAATTTCTCTATTCTAAAATCTCATTGAGTTGAGACATTCCAGATGGAATCCATTGTGAGACTATGTCATGTTCTTTGAAATAACCTAAAATTTTTTACTAAGATATTCACCTCTTCGATCTGATCGAAGAATCTTAAGATATTTTTAATTTATTTTTTATTTTATTTCTAAATTTTTTAAACTTTTCAAAGACTTCAGACTTATATCATATAAGGTACACATATCCATATCCTGAAAAATCTTTGATAAAGGTTGTGAAATAGAGATAATCTTTTTTTACTGACACATCTAATGGGCCGCACACATCTGAATGTACCAGAGCAAGTATCTTTATGGTCCTTCCCCCATGTCCTACAAAGGGTAGCTTGATCATTTTTTCTTGAAGACATAATTCATAAATCAGATATGACTCAGAAGCCAACAGACCCAACGGCCTGATTTTCTCTAATCTATTAATCCTGTCTTCTCCAATATGAGCTAGACTTAGGTGCCACAAGTACTTTTGGTTAACATTATCTTTAGATCATTTAGATCCTGTGGCATTCATATTTTGCTCGATACAATTCACAGATACATCAACATATAGTTGAAAGAGATCATTAATAAGAAAATACTTCTAATTTTATTATTTTAAGAATATATTACAATGGTCCTTATAAAATTTATTATGTAATTATCTTACGTTAAGCAAAAGATAGAAATAAGATTCCTACTCATAGTAGGTACAAAGTAACAGTCTCTTAAAAATAAAATATTTTCTGATGGTAATCGAAGAGGATATGTCCCCACAGCAATAGTAGCAACCTTTGCTCTATTTCCAACATATAGGGTCATTTCACCTTCTCTCAACCTTCTACTATCCTCAAGATCCTACAAAGAAGCATACAGATAAGCATTAGATCTAGAGTCAATCACCCAACTGGATCCATAAAAAATCGTTAGATTAGTTTCTATAATGAGCATACCTTCATAAGGTCCACCTTTCCTCTTATTCTTCAGACTCGCTAGGTAAGCTGGGCAGTTCCATTTCCAATGGCCATCAGTGTCGTAATGAAAATATTTCTTTCTCCATGACCTTCTTCTCCTTCTTCTTGCTCTCCACCTTTTGCTTCTTTATGGATTTTTCTTCTTTCCAATTGATTTTGTTTGGAAGAAGTCCGCTCCATAATAAGTAAGAGCCCTTGAACTTTTAAGATTCCCTCAATTGTAACCAGCATGTTGAGCAACTCATATATGGTGCACTAGATCTTATTCATATAGAAGTTTACTATAAACTGTCTATACGAATCCGTTAGAGACTGCAGAATGAGATCAACCTGCAACTCCTTCTCCATCGACATCCTAAGCTTCTCAAGCTCCTCAAGATCCTTGATCATTATCAGACAATGCTCATGGCTGATTGTCCATCACACATCTTCACCTTGAAGAGTTGCTTGGACACTTCGTAGCGAGCTACATGACTCTGCTCACCATACAACTTTTACAGATGAGCCAAAATCTTTCTGGCAATCTTCATGTCTTCATGTTGGTGCTGTAATTCATTAGATATAAAGGCCAACACAGAGCACCTTACTTTATTGTTATCATCGAACCACTTATCATGAGATGCTCTCTGATCAATAGTTGGACAGGCTGGAAGAAGGGCAAGGTACATAGCCAATTTTCTCAGAACTCAAGATAATCATTAAGTTTTGGAGCCAATCTTTAAAGTTAGGTCTGGTCAACCTATTAGTCTCTAGGATTCGAGCTAGAAGATTGGAAGCAGATATGATTTTCTATAGAGAGTCAAAGTTTTTAGTAAGATTTTATAATTGATCCAACCAATTTATTTAAAAATTATTTAAAATAAATTTGATCTCTCACTATTTTTTCAGATCCCTCACATTTTCTGAATAGAGAAATGAAAATCTCCATGATTAAGAATTTTTAGTGGGTGCTGTGGTCTCACCAATTGACTCACCATTTCACCTAATAGTTATTGGTGATGGATCAGCCGATTAGTGGACAACTCATTGTCCAATATTTCTCTAAACATGTTGCAGCCAACTTCGATCTCTAATTCATGAAGTCTCATTGTGTCTGGAATATTGGCCCACTCCTTAGTTAAGTCAGACCCACCATTTTCATGAAATAGAGTCATCATTGGGACCCTCACCATATCTAAAATATTGTGACCAATCCTATCTCCACCCACAGCATCTCATGCCTATAGCACAGTTGTATCTTTCTGATACAACTGAACCACCATATCCAGTCGAGAACAATCAATCTCGAAAAGGGCCCGCACAACTATAATGGTGGAAGATCACTAGACTTAACATTTTAGAGGAAGATTAGAATTTAGATTTCATCTTTGATTAGTCATAACGGTTATGACTAATCTAGTGGCATGGGCTAGCTCGAATTATTAAGCAACCTAACTCAAAACATAATTGACCAAGTTGGTGAGGTAAGTGTGATCGTTGGGAGGGTTGCAGATGCTTGCCTTAGACACCATTTGTTCATGACTAGGTAAGCATGATCCCAATTAAAAATCAAGATCAAGATTTGCCTTAGACACCAATTGATCAATAAGAATTGAACAGATCAGCCTAGACTTGGGCTCGAACCACTAAGCCAAGTTAGGTCTTTTAATTGATCGACAACATATGACTGCTAATCGATCTGATCAATCTACAACTATTGAATTGGTCATGAACACACTTGATCCAATCTTAATCAACTTTTAATTTGATTTGATCAACTGCTCAAACTAGACCTATTTGAGCTATCTATATCCAAAATCTCATATTTTATGCAATAAAAAAATTGATCTTAAATTCTCAATTTTAGATCTCTTAGTTTCATATCTTAATTTTCAATTAAGTGCATTATGAACATGGATTTAGTTTAGATGTCAAAATAATTTTAGATCTAAACTATATTTCATTTTGTGTCTCATACAAATATTCTGTTCATAGAAATGAGTCGACTCATCTTGGATTCGAATCGACTCATCACAGTGAGTCGACCCAACTCTGAGACTGAGTCGACTCAATTATGATGAACAGAATCTGTAAGCCTCAGTCTATACAACTGAGTTAGCTCACCAGTAAATTGAGCTGACTCACCAAGGTCATAGGTCGACTCAAATAAAATTAAGTCGACTCGATAGGCATGCCAGCCATAGGTTGCAATGTTCAAAACATATATACATTATTAAAGTTTGGTTTAGACATGAAAATATTTTTAAATCTAAACAACTTAAATATGCATCATATACAAAAGATCCTCTTTTCGCTATTCTTCTTCATGAGACATCACAAGCAGCACCCCTGCATGCCATAAGAGAACCCATCGATTGGACAAGAGAGGGACTTTAATCCCTGCTTTCTCTTATGACTGGATGGCCATGGTGATGTACCCATTCCAAGTACTAGACTACTCAGAAAATAAATTAAATCTACATATCGCATATGTATGATTCAATCTACATATCTCATATATTCAGATCTAGTCTAAACATGCTGATTTTAATCTAAAACTAATTTTAGATCTATGATCAACTTCGGATCTCATTTGAAAATAAATCTAATTTAGATCTATAATCACAACAACCTGA
The DNA here is from genome assembly GCA_000441515.1 of Elaeis oleifera. Classification (NCBI taxonomy): domain Eukaryota; kingdom Viridiplantae; phylum Streptophyta; class Magnoliopsida; order Arecales; family Arecaceae; genus Elaeis; species Elaeis oleifera. Next base: position 6,390 of record KE507744.1, read on the forward strand.
CTCTGATACCAATTGAAGGATCAGATTGCATACCAGATCGATAGAACATAGAAGTAGCAGATTTTAAAACAAAGATCAATCCGGCATTGGATACATAGATCTAAATCAGAAAATCAGCATAAAAGAGAGGGATTGTGATAATCTCATTATCACCTTGTGTGGGTAGATGAACACCGCAATCTAGTTATCATAGATATGAGGAGGTTCACTGTTAAGCTGTGCATGTGTTCGACCTCTACAGGTATCCACTGGGATCAACCTTGGATCATCCTTCTTGTGGTAGATTTATCTTCTCCAAGATGATTTACAACCCTTCTAGATCCTAGATCACCTCTTGATCCTCCTTACGATCTCAACACTTGAGAATTTGATTTCTTCTCTTAGCACAAAATAAGACTCGCCTAACAGTCTTAGGCGTGTGGAGATGGGAACGTCCAACACTTTGGGCATGCAAGGGAGGTGGGAGAGGGAGAGGTGGCATGGACAAAGGGAGAGGTGTTCAAAAAAATCAGATTTTCATCTATTACAAACCTAAAGGCTGCCAATTAAATAGACCTCTTGATTCGAATTCAAATTCAAATCAAATCAGGATTAAATGGCTGGTTATTGTTACATAATAACTCCTTCCATTTAATCTGATTTCTTTTCAAGAAAACCAAGCCTAATAGGAATATGATCTCATCTAGATCGGAAAGCAGAGAGGGCGCCAAGGGCCTATCCATTTTGCGAATGCGAGTGAGAGAGTGCACAAAGTGCACACACTCTCTCTTTCTCTCCATGCAACAACCAGAGAGGGCCACGCACCCCTCTCATTTCCCATATGTTTTCTAGAGGGTGTGCACCCCTGAAACTTACCAAAAGAAGAGGGGGCATGCACCCACTCAGGATCTCATCCAAAGATGGCGTGCACCCCACTCTCACTTCAATAAATTTTGTGCCAAGTCATGGGAGAAAAAGAGCCAACTAATTAGCTAGATCCAATCTACTTGAGCACCCAATTAGGTGCCCTTCTAAACCCAAATAGATTAGGTTAAGAATAACGCTATTGACTTGTTCTAAATCTTATCCAATAAGGAATCAAGTCTAAAGAAAAATTTAGGTTTAACCATGTGCTAGTATAGTGTGCCTAAATCGAATAGGATTTTATCAAATCCTATTCGATTATGACTTTACAAGTTCAATTGATCAATCCAAGATTAAATCTCTTATTGTGTGACCCCATAGATTTAATTCTGTTTAGTAGTGAGATATACCATGATCTTCGTCATAATATTATTGAAACTCTTTTCAATGGGTTGAAACAATTTCAACTCACACTCATCAAGAATTATTGATCCAGAATGATCCTAGTAAGCTCTCACAATTCATCAGTGACATCTAGCAATATATAGTGACAATCCATTAGAATTGAAGGGATGAACCTTTAGGTGCAGTTACCGTGTGATTTGATTCTTTTATCATGAGTCCTGATAGGACAGAGATCAAGAATAACTCATCAAATCTTATCCCTATCATATGTTAAAATCAATCGATTTGAGTCCAATGTGAAATCATATGGAATCACCTTTCCATCAATTACACTACCATAGCCATGGGCCTTAGGACTCAATCTCATGATCTACATAGGACCACTTTTCTTCTATCAAGGTTGATAGATCTCACCTTAGTACGATCTAATTTCTACAATGAACATACTGCAGCCAATATAACCTCAAGACTCCATATGACTAGAAGATCGAGTTATGCTATAATTAAACTATAGCACCCTCAAGGTGAACAGTCGATGCACCTCAGGTCCAAGAACTAAATACACTACTGTAGCTATGAGTAAGTCATTGATGAGAAAGTAGATATCTTTGTGACTACTCGAGATTGATCATGCTCAGTACCCTTGTTCCTATCAAGTACCTGCACTTTCGCTCCGATGTCTCTACATCGTAGATTTAAGACTCATCTATCCGAAGGAAGCGATCATACACTAATCTTTTCAGATCAATCATCATCTCTGTAATAATCCTACGATCAAGAGTAATTTATGAGTTAACTAATAATAACACATGTCTCAAATTCTCAACTCTTGAGAATATGTGTTATCATACCCATTAACTCAATGAATGATTCATAGACACAATAAATACAGATGTGAATGGATAAAATTCAAACTTTATTAATATAAATGTCAATTATATAAATTATATCCTACAAAATTTTACAAGTGTCGGTCAATCTGGCTTCTAGGGCATACATCGGCATACATCCAACAGTCCATCCAATACATACCAAATGGTAGCAGGTCTTCAAAAGAGATTTTTGAAGAATGCCAACATTCAATCGAGTATCAAGGTGAAAATAAATTAATCTATAGGTTGAAGTACTCTGCTAATAGGTTAAAGTAATACATAGCTAGTAAGCCAAGTTATAATCAATCAGAAAGTTGAAATTATATTCCATTAGTAGGCTAATACGCATGATATTAGACTAAAATGCATGGTTAGTAGGTTGAGTATTATTAGACAGATTCCAGTCTTCTACTAAGTATTAGGAACAAGCTAGAACATTGAAGGTGTAGATTGAAACACTAAAGATGTAGGCTAAGACACCGAAAGAGGTGTAGGTAGAAATACTAAGGATATAGGCTAAAACACCAAAAGTGCAAAGTAAAACACTAATGGTGTAGATCAAAACACTAAGGATGTACGCCAATATACCAATTGTATAGGCTGACATACTAAAGGGGATGTCGGCCAAAACTCCAAGGATGTAGGTCAAAACACCAAGGTTGTAGATCGAAACACCAAATATACTACCTAAAATGCTAAGGGTGCAGGTTGATACATCATGGGAGGTCCAAGCCAAATTACTAATAGGCAAGCTGATATAGCAAATGTCACTACTACAGAAAGAGGTTACGATAGCGATTTCGAACCATTGCTGTAGCCAAAAAATCACCATCATAGCCTGCGGCAGCAGTTCCGTAACTGCCACCATTATCACCGTCACCATAGGTCTATGGCAGCAATTGTTGCAGCAGTTGCTGCAACCACTGCTATATATAGGGTATAGCAGCGGTTACTCAATTGCTACCATAACAAACTGTATAGTAGTAGTTTTCTAGCTGCTGCTATAGATTGGCTATGGTAGCAGTTGGATAACCACTGCTATAGCTCTCTAGAGCAGTGGTTATCCGATCTCTACTATAGCCATCTATAGCAGTGATTTTACAACCACTACTATAGAGTCTATGGCAGTAGTTTCATAACCGTAGCTATATCTTCTATAGCAACGGTTACAAAAATGCTGCCATATTTTAAACTATGGTAGTGCTTTATAACCGCTGCTATAGATGTATGGCAGCAATTTTTCAACTGCTATTATAGATTTTGACAGTGGTTGGCACAGAGCTATGGCAACAGTTGGCATGGTTATGGCAATAGTTGTGCAACCACTGTCGTAGCTTGTTGACTAGCAAAAAAAATTAAATTATCATTTTTTATCTTTTTTTATTTGATAGATGCAATTCAATATATAATTACTCAGACTAAAATTTACAAGAACCAAAATTTCACATAAAACTCAATAATAAGTATAATATTCTCAAATACTCAAATTGTATTACTCAAATTATATTACAATATTTTTAATAAAATAAATATATAAAAATTAGACAAATCAAAACCTCTCCTTCAAGCATCTTGTCATCATCAGAAGGGGCTAAAGTAGGATCGGAAGGAGCTGTAATAGGAGCGAGAGGGGTTATAGCAAGAGCTGGAGGGGCTGGAGCTGAAATGCTAGCCAATGTCCTGAATGCTTGAAAAATCAGCTCTATGATGAGCGAACAACTGTGTCACCATAGCGAACATGATGCTCTATAGCTAAGATGCATGCTTCTCAGCCTGAGATGCGCATTCCTGAGTCTGAGTTGCCTGCATCAAGATCTCGTCAAGCTGCTCCCAGCTAACGACCCTGGAAGCATGTGAGGAGACGCTCACCTCAGATCAGTAGCTTGTCGGTGTATGTTTGGGCCTACAATAAATCTTCCCAGAGTTCTCAAGTCCCAAGACCTGAGATAGATGGTCATGGGGGCCAGAGATGTCTGAGCCCTCGCTCGCAAGCGCGTCTAACTGCTTATGTAATTGTAAATTCAAATAAAATCTCATAAGAAAAGCTATAATACTAATCATACTAATCATACTCTAGTTATTACTTACAAAATCCTTCCAATCATGGCGTTCATCGGTCTGCCCTTCTTGTCTGTACGACTCGATCGGAAGATGGCACTACAACTGGGCATCACCCTTCTCTTATCGCTATAACAATCAATCAGCTTGTTACAAACATGCAAAAACAACAATTCAATAACTTGTAAACTAAAGGATCAGAATTCATTATCTCTCTATGCACATGACTTGTCATAGACTCATGGTCGAGAGTGTGCATATACTCCTGAGCAGTCCGGTTCTCCCAGTTCTGACGAGATGCAACCTAAAAAGTATTTAAATCACATAAGTTAAAATCAAATACAATTATTAGTGTAATGAAAATTCATAAGTTACAAATTAAACCTGAAACTCCTGGCTCCTCTAATGCCTGACCATCCCCTCCACTGACTCAGGGGACAGTCCTAGATCCAAAGAACAAGCTCTTCCTCTATGTCCCTATAGTGCTCTAGCCACCCTTTGTGGAGCTTGACCTTGTAGTTTCGGTACAACTCTCCAATCTTCTGTTGTTAGACATCTCGAGCCCTCTTATGATCTGAAAAGTCATACCTCATCTGCATAAAGTTATCAAAAGTCGGTTACGAAATTATTCTAATCAAATATAGTGTAAATATATCACATGCATATATATATTTAAGATACACTTACTCAAATCTCCTCTCACACTCGGTCCTTGACACCAGCATCCATCAATTGCTAGTCTATGGGCAATACAAGAATGATGTCGGACCGCCTCACAAGCACACAGAAAAAGAAATTCATGTCCCATGCGGTCTCTCATATTGGCCTCCCTCCTGATCATACTCCACCATGACCTGATGCTGGTGGTTCCACACATGCGGCATGCATGTGGGACTACGAAATGTCCTATTGGAGGATGCACCTACAATAAAAATATGTTATAAATATATAAAAATATGTAATAACTATATAATAAATAAATAAATAAATAAATAATTGATAAAATAAAAATCTATTCTCACTGGGATCATACAATGTGGATGCTGATAGAGCCTCATCAGTGGGTGGAGTATGTGCCGGAGATGCATAGGCCGGTGATGCAGCTGCCGATGGAGGCTCAGATGTGCCAGTGGTAGAAGTATGTGCCTACAAAGCCGAAGCCCAAGCTGATACGGAGGTGGATGGAGTATACGCTAGCAGTGGCTCAGATGTCAAGTTCTGCATAGCTTATCGAGGGATGTGTTGGATTTTCTATAGGTGCTAGTGCATGTGGATTTTAAATTTTTTTAAATTTAAATTATAGCAAAAAAATTAGTTTAAAATATTTTTTATCTAAGTATGCATTCATCATATAGAAGTACTTATGGATCTAGTTCATATGCTGAAATTAATAAAAATTAATTTTAAGAATAACAAATGAAAGCTTGTAATCAATTCACATACCTGAATCGCTTTTTCTTACTTCAAATCTGTAACTGAGGTTAAATCTGATTTAATCCCTAGATCAGGGGCCTGAATAGGTTCTGAATTAGTAGCACAAGTATCCTATTTCTACGGATATCTATAGAGCCAACCTGAATAGATCCTTTTGACTCCTACTTGCTTGAACCAAAAGTCTGAATAGGCTTGAATCAAGCCTAGAGAGGCTTTTAATTGTGAACCCTTTTGATCTTTTTTTTTGATTCTTGAAGAAACAAAAATCTTTTTTGATCCTTCCACTAATCAAGAAGAATAACCATCAAGAATTGGTTCTAACTAACTCTCAACAAATTTGAGAGCAAAGGAAATAAGAACCAAACAAGTGGCGCCAACAATTGACCCACTTCGTTGATGCCGCCCACTCTCTATTGGCTCCAAGGAGGATGCCTAGAGAGAGGAGAGGCATGGGCTAGAGAGCGAAAGAGGAGGGGAGATGTGGGCCCAGTGAAGGGTGGCGGCAATAATGGGAGAGAGAGTTTATATCACAACTAAAGGGTAGGATCCTTTAGATAGACAACTTAAGGATGTCCTAATCAAATTAGGATCTCTCATTCTAATCATATTAGAATTCCTTGCCATAATATAATTGGACTAAATAAATGGGGTGTCACCCATTACTCATCCAAAATCACACTCTACTCTAGTCATCCCATCATATGGGACCCAATTAGATGCACAAATCAGCCCACATAGTTCCATAAATTCTCTTTAAGGGTTCTTAATCAAGAAACTCTTTCTTGACTTAATCCAAGTCATAAATTAATCATCTAATAATTAGATCTTATTGAATCAAATTCAATTAGATTCATATCAAGTATAAAAATTGATAAAAATTTATTGTATAAGTAACCAACCATATGAGAAATTAGGTTCACTCAGGTGCTAGCAAGGTTAACATGAACCCAATAAGATTTCTCTAAATTCGTATTAATTAGTGCTTCATAAGTTCAATTATAATCAATCCAGATCTTTTCCTTTATGTGTGACCCCATAGATTCAATTCTGTCTGATAGTAAGATATATCATGATCTCTATCATAGGTATCACTGAAAATTCTTTCAATGGATCAAAATAGTTCCACTTTAACTCTATAAGGATCATTGATCCAAAATGATCCTATTGAGCTCTCACAATCAACCAGTGATATCTAGCAATATATAGTGACAATCCAGCAGATCTGAAATAGAATATCTAGATATAATTAATGTATGATACAGTCCTTCTATCATGAGTCCCGACTAGATGATAGGTCATGGATAAATTATCAAACCTCATCATCAGTCATATGATAAATCCAATCAGCTTAAGTCCAATAGTAATTTCAAATAAAATTTTTTTTCATCAATCATACTGTTATGGCCATAGACTTATAGACTCAGCTTCTTAAATCTCATAGGACTACTCCTCTCTATCAAGATCGATAGATCCCATATAGATGTACACGTTGCTCGCACAGCTCAACCAACTGAAGCCAACATCTACTGCAAAAATTCATAATCGAGTTAATATTTATATGTAGTCAAACTACAGTAGTCTAACTATGAGCAACTGTGACACCGTAGGTCAAAGGATCAGTCACACAACTATAGCATCAAGATAATCACTGATAATCGAATAGAACTTCATATGATCTCTCATATGGTCATGCTCAATACTAGTTGTTCTTTAACAACTACCTACACTTTATGCTCAGTATCTCTATACTATAGATTAGATACTCATCTATCTCGAAGAAAGTGAATCGTGCGTCGGTCTATCTAAAAAGATCACAGTCTCCATGACTATCCTATGATCAGGAGCAATTTAGGAATCGATCATACATACCTCTAATTCTCAATATTTAAGAATATGTATCATAATATCAATTCTAAAGATGATTCAAGGACACATAATATTTGAATGAAAAAGAAAACTTATCCTTTATTGATTAAATCAATAGTTTAAGTACAAATATGTGTCATAGAACAAAATATGTCAGCCAACAATTAACTTTTAGGACATACATCCAACAATCTTTCACTTGGACTAAAACCAATTAACGATTAATCTAAACCCCATCTTCTCAAGATGAGCTTTCATTTTGGGCTGGCTCAACTACTTAATCAGCGGGTCTGCCACATTATCCGTGGAGTCTACTCTTCGCACCTCGACATATTGCTTCTCAAAGTAGTCGCGTATGATATGGAACCATCATTTAATGTGTTTTGATTTTTAATGAGACCAAGGCTCCTTAGCAAGTGCTATGGCTTCATTGTATCGCAGTACAGTGGTATGGCATCTGATGTCATTACACCAAGTTCTGCAGTAAATTTTTGAAGCAAAAGCCTTCTTTTGCAGCATCCCAAGCGGTGACATACTCAGCCTCTGTGGTCGAATATATGATGATGCTTTGCTTGGAGCACTTTCAACTAACTACATCACCATTGCATATGAACACTTACCTTGATGTAGATTTTCTATCATCAGGATCTGACATAAAGTTTGAATCTATATAACCCTCAATCCACAAATCATGTGCTCCTCCAAAGATCAAGAATAGGTCCTTAGTCTTCGTAAGTACTTAAGGATGTTCTTTACAGCTATCCAATGCTCCTCATCTGGATTCGATTGATACCTGCTTGTGACACTCACAGCAAGGGTAATACCAGGTCGAGTACATAGCATGGCATACATGAGGCTCTCAATCGTTGAAGCATAAGGGATCCTACTCATGCATTCGATCTCCTCAGAAGTGCTAGGACACATCATCTTGACGAGTCAAATACCATACCTAAGGGGTAGCAAACACTTTTTGGAGTTTTCTATGCTGACCCACTTCAGCACCTTCTCTATGTACAGCTTTTACAACAGACCAAGCATCCTTCTAGATCTATCTCTATAGACCTTTATCCCAAAGATATAGGATATTTTTCTTAGGTCTTTCATAAAGAATTTCTTGGATAACTAAGCCTTGACCGAAGTCAGCATGAAAATATTATTTTCAATAAAGAGGATGTCATCAACGTACAGTACGAGGAAGACAAACGCGCTCTCACTGACCTTTTTATAACCACAAGATTTCTCTTCATTTTTGATAAAATAAAATGATTTGATTGCATTATCGAAACGAAGATTCTAGCTTCAAGAAGCCTGCTTTAGTCCATAGATGGACTTTTATAGCTTGCAGACTCGGTGATCATCAGACGTGAAACCTAGAGACTACTCCATATAGATATATTCTTTAAGATATCCATTCAAAAAAGTAATTTTCACATCCGTCTATCAGATTTCATAATTATAGTAAGCTACAATAGCAAGCAATGTACGGATGGATTTCAGTATGGCTACAGGTGAAAAAATATCATGATAGTTAATACCTTCGCTCTGACTATAATCCTTCACCACCAACCTTGCCTTATAGATTTCTACCTTACCATCGGTACTTTTTTTTATAGATCTATTTACACCTAATGAGAATAATTCTCTCCAGTGGATCCACTAAGGATCATACTTGGTTCAAGTGCATTGAGTTAATTTTTGACTTTATTATATCTAATTATTTTCGAAATCGATGTTAGACATCACCTCATCAAAAGTACTAAGATCATCACCATGACCCTCATCTCCCACAAGAAATGCTTCCTCTACATCTTCTTTCAGTATACCTATGTATCTTTCAGGAGGATGAAAGATTCTACCTAATCTACGAGGTGGAGGTGGAACATTAACTACTAGCTTATCATGAACAGATTCCTGAGGATCTATAGCTTGTTGCATTTCAGAGACTTTCTCATCGAACTTAATTAGCCTCCCACTGCTACCATCTTAGATAAACTATTTTCTAAAAATGTGGCATTGCGACTTACAATCACATTACGATCATGTAGAAGTAAAAGTAGTATCTAATGGATTCTTGGGATATCCTATAAATCAAGCTATAACTGATCTATCCTTTAATTGTCAATTTTTATCTCTTGACATAGGCTGGACATCTCTAAGTCTTACGGTAACTCATACTCAATTTTCTACCATGTCATATCTCATATGGTGTGATAGGAATAGACTTAGAAGGAACTCTATTTAAAATATGCATTGCAGTAAGTAAAGCATGTCTCCAAAATTATATGGATAAATCAATGAAGCTCATTATAGATTGGACCATATCCAATAGGATCCTATTTCTCCTTTCGAATACCCCGTTGAGTTGAGGTATACTGGGAGGAGTCCATTGAGAGATAATATCATTTTTCTTAAGATATCTCAAAATTCAGCACTCAGGTATTTCCCTCCTTAATCAGATTGTAGGATTTTAATGGGTTCACTTGTTTGCTTCTCTACCTCTTGCTTGAATTTTTTGAACCTTTTAAAGGCTTTAGACTTGTGTTTCAAAAGAAATACATATCTGTACTATAACAGATCATCAATAAAGATAATGAAGTAGTTATAATCACCCTTAGCATACACATTAAATAGACTACAAACATCGGTGTGTACCTGATTAGTAACTTAGTGGCCCTTTCCCCTTGTCCCACAAAGGGTAACCTAGCTATTTTTTCTCAAAAGCATGATTCACAGGTCAGAATTGACTCAAATTTAACTAAGTCAAAGATCTCATCATTTTTTTGTCTGTTTATCCTGTCCTCTCCAATATAGCCAAGCCTATGGTGCCATAAGTACTTATGGTTAAATTCATCTTTGGATCTCTTTTGGGCTACAATACTCACTACTTGCTCATTTAAGTTCACATTAGCATCAACATATAAGTGATAAAGACTGTCAATCAAAAGATTAGATGCAACCAATTTTTTTATAAATAAATGAAATAAAATCTTTATTAAACTAAAAATAAATCCATCATATGCTAGTACAGAGATCGAAATCAAATTTCGACTAGCTATTGGAATAAAATAACAGTCTTTAAATTTAATCTAAAGCCTAATGGTAATCAAAGAGGATAGATTCCAATGGCTTCTACAGTAACTTTTGCTCCATTATCGATCTGAAAGATCATGTCATCTTTTCTCAATCTCCTACTTCCTATTAGATCCTGTATTGAAGTGCATATATGAGCACTAGAATCAGAGTCCAATACCCAATTAGAAGTAGAAGAAACTGTTAGGTTAGATTCTATTATGAGCATATCTTCAGAAGGTTGATTATCTTTTTTCATCTTTAGGCTCTCTAGGTAAGATGGATAGTTTCTCCTTTAGTGGCTGTCGGAGTTACAGTGGTGTTGATGCAAAATTCCACTGGTGCCGGAGAAGCTGGAGTCGAGGGAGTCACGGTCGTCGTCGAGACCTGCAAAAGAAGTCTAAACCGGAGTTGGAGTTACTCCGGCAAGATCCTCCGATGCTCAAGTCAGTACTCTACCTCAATAAGAAATGGAGTGCTCGAATGGAAATTTTAGCAGAGTTTTGAGATAGAGTTTTGAGCTTAGAGAAAACGTATCTAGGAGTCTCCTTTTATAGATGGAGTGCATAACTGATCGACAGCGACGTCTGTAACCGCCTGGTAGTGGGCCGTTCGGGGCCACACAGAGTTTGTTACGGAGAGTAGTGGCGTCAGGTGCCGTTCAGAGCCACGTGGAGTCTGTTATGGAGAGTGGAGTGATGTCCATTGTCGTGACTTGCCAGAGAGTAGTGGAGCTGCATGGGATCCGTTACAGGATGTGGAGCAGAATCGTGGCCATCATTGTGGCTTGCCAGAGAGTTCGGGCCTGTCAGCCAAAGCTCGGTTGGGGGCATCCGGTGGAGCTGGATAGCTCTCTGTCTGGGAGGAGCTCGGATGCTTCTAAGGTTGCTGGCGAACTCATTATCGTTGGGTGCCTTGGGTGCCAACGCTGCAGGCAGAGGTCACCTACTGTAGAAGCTCGGATGGAGACTTTTCATTGGTGAAGTTCGGCTTCATGAGGATTCTGTAGAAGCTTGGGCGGCGTTGGTGTGGTCCGTCCATGGGAGGAGTCTGGAGGATCCTGTGGCAGTCAGGTTTGACGCTGTTGGAGTCCGACTGACACTACTGGAGGTTGATGGCTGAGGGGGTACGACAGGCATCGGAGGTGGTTGGCCATTATAGAATTCCAACCATTGGAGCTCGTCTGTTGAAGAGGTTCATCCGAAATCTATTTGCTACAGAAGTTTGGTCGGAGTCTGGTTTTTGTAGAGATCCGGATTGGGACCGTTTATTGAAGAAGCTCGGCTGAGGCCCGCCTGTAACAGAAGTTCGGAAGGAATTCATTTACAATAGAAGCTCGGATGGAATTTGCTTACAATAGAGGTTCGGTGCGGGCCGCTTGTAGTAGAAGTTCGAAGTGGACCGCTTGTAGTAGGAGTTCGGAGTAGACCTCTTGTAGTAGAAGTTCGGAGTGAACCGCTTGTAGTAGGAGTTCGGAGTAGAAACCTGGCTCTCTCAAGAGTTCGGGCGAAATTCAGAAGGTGATCGGCCGCCATAAGAACATAGACGGAGTCCGATCGCTGTAGGGATCTGTCGTTGGGGAGATTCGACCGTTGACAAAGTCTGGAGGAAGTTCGGACTAAAGTCAAACGTGGTTGGAAGAAGTCTGAAGGAATCCGGAGATCAGTCGATCGCTGCGATAGGTCGATCGATCATGGAGTCCGGAGGGCACTTGGAGTAGTCCGATGGACGATCGAAGAAGTTTGTCATTGAAGAAGTCCAGAAGATTCAGAAGGAGCTCGTCTGTCAGAGGAGTTTGGTCGACATTGTGGAAACCCGGCTGCCGGAGGAGTTCGAAGAAGATGTCGTGCAGAGTCGGAAGGATCCCGGGAGAGTCGGCCTCTTATGAACTTCGGCTGGGG
>KE507745.1:9492-22647 GCA_000441515.1 Elaeis oleifera
ACTCAAATCTATCTCAAATAAGTTAACCCTAGAGGCTCAAGTCTCCTGAACCTCAAGACCCGAAAGGCTGACAGCCTTTCATCCTGGGACCCAAACTAGTCTTAGAAACCTCATGAGCACCTCATGGACTTTGGACCTTGGCCTTAGTCTTGGTCTCCTGAGCCTTGGGAGCACCACATGAGGTCCAACAATCAAAATTTAATTAAGCCCAATTCCTGATCAAATTAGGAACCATTCACCCTAGATAATTAGGTCATCTCATAACCTAATCAGGTAAACCAAATTGAATCCTATTTAATTAGTTTTAAACTAATTTATATTGCTCAATCAAATTAAGCTAATTAATAAATTAATTATTAATTAATTCTTCTATAATTTATTATAACTTTTACATAAGGTAATCATCAATCGAATTGATAATTAGACCCTTGAACGATTCTCAATCATTGATTAGCCATGTGATCCGTTGGTATCTTCTTTTGAGTGTAACTCCATAGGTTCGAACCTAAACCAGTAGCATAGGAATAATTTTTTAACTAATCGATGTAACTATCTAGCAATGAGATCCGATGTTCGGATAGGTCGAATGATTGCAAAGCAACATTCAAGAACCTACTGGCATATAATTATCGTATAATTCATCTCTTTGATCCTAATGCTCAAAGTGACCTAGGGTTTAACTGTCAACTCTAAAATAGTCAAGCACATTATATTTCAACTTTTCAAATCTATCACATAGACTATCTTAGTCAATATTTTACTAAATTAAATACACTGATGCATTAACTCCTACTTATTCGGAGGGTCAATTTCATCTTGACTTATGCATGGATTTGACAAGTACTTGACTGCATCCAGAAATCTTCCATCGTTGAATTAGAAATTTAGATAGTCTGATACCAAAGTATAGTGAGTTGCTTGCAAGTTACCGTGATGATCTCAGATTGAAGGAATACTTGTATCCATATCCTTCGTGAGCTACTCTTAACAGCAAAGTGCTCAACAGTTGATCACGTTCAGTGCGAATGTACTTCTATATTCTATCCACATGTTATACCAATATTTTTACACTCCTTGGTTAAGAAGATAACCAACTCATATGGCACACAATGATCGATACTTGATATCGTCATCATCTTAGTAATAACGTATCATTTGATCGCGAATAAGTTTAAGGATTAAATTTCTATTTAAATAGTCCTAAGGACTTTATCACAATATAAAAATTCATATTAAAGATGTAAATATTTATGATAAATAGTCAAATAATTTTATTATTGAATAATTCATATACAAATACAAATGAGCACAACCATCAACAGACTGACGATTGGTTTTGGGACATAATTTTCAACAAATACCGCACATGGTTCTCATTTATGCAAGTCGTTGTAGGGGCTGTAAGGAATATGGAAGCTAAATAATGATCACCTAATCTCCATTTATTAAACATGGAGAAAAGACAAGCAAGTTATTGGCCTCATACATATAGATATTTGAAGGCTAATAACAACTTGGGCCAGAGATGGATACTCCATATGAGATATGGTATGGTCCATAATATGCTTCATAGACCTTCTAATCTTATCTTAGAGATATATCCTAGTAATTGCTGCATATGTTTTGAATAAGGAACCATTAAAATATATTACTAGCACCCATATAAGATATGGAAAGGAAAGAGGTAGTTTGCCCAACTTATGTAAAAAAAGTTAATGTACATAAATTTCATGCTAGATCAGATAAGTATGTGATACTATTCTACCATCCTACTGAACAAAAGGTGTTTGTTAGTAGATATGCCCCTTTTCTTAGAAAAAAGATTTATCCAAAAAAGAGGTAGTGGGAGGATAATTGAACTTGAGTAGTTCAAAATCTATAAACTATTCCATAACAACCTGTGAAAAGTCCACAAGTTGATCCTCAATCAGATGTGCCCATTGATGAGGCACAATCTTAACACATATCTCCTTAGTGAAGATCAATCAGAGTGTATAATGTACCACTCAGATATAGGTTTGTCATTGAGAATGACAATGAGCCACACCATTAAGAATGATGATCCCATGACCTATTTGAAAGCTGTCAAGAGTAGTGATTTTGATAGATGGCTTGAGGCTATGAAATTTGAGATGGACTTTATGTATATCAACCAAGTATGGACTTGGTTGATGCAGCTGTAGGTGTGACCCAATAGGTTGCCAATAGATATGTCCATCTAGATGTTGTTTGCTTTAGCTGAATATCAACCAGAGAGATTTGACTCTAGTAGAAGGGCAAATCTAGTAAGCAAGCATCGAAAAGTTAGTACATCCATTTTAATAAGACAGTCGAATTGTTTGATTTTTTCAAAAAATATGGATGAACCGTATGTATACAAGAAGTCAAATGGGGGTCACATTGACTTCTTGGTTCAGTATGTGGATGACATACTGTACATTAAAAATGGTATCTCGATGTTTTGATCGGTCAAGACCTCGGTATCACAGAAGTTTTTCATGAAAGACTTGGATGAAGCATCCAATATACTTAATATAAAAATCTATGAGATAGATCTAAGTGGGTGCTAGGCTTGACCCAATCTATGTACATTAATCTCATATTGAAGAGGTTCAACATGGATAGATGTAAAAGAGTTTACTTACCCATATATTCTATGTACCAAGCCTGATGCAATAGATTTCAAATAGATCCAAGAAAGGATCATTGAAAAACTGTGAAAAACACTCTCAAGTACTTGAGAAGTACTAGACAAGTAATGAGTTGGAAGAGTTTCAAATAGTAAACTGTAGTTGACTCAGTATATTACTATAAGTAAAGATTGCTAAAAAAAATCGCCTGATGAAAGGGTTCGTCACTGAGTTGGGTGTGGTCTCACTGAAACCCATAGATATTCTAAGGCACTTTCACCTCATTCATGATATGATCATAGAATGAGATGATGCAAAGAACTGCATAATAGATCTATTCACTAAGCCTTGTTACAGTAGTAGTGTGATCGCTACCTTGATTGCATGGGCATCGGGTAGAGGGGCGATTGACTTTAGTGCAAGTGAGAGATTGAAAGAATAGTACTCTACAAGTCAATTATATAGATGATACAATGAAACTATTCTATATTATCTTTCTACTCATTTGCATGACATTAATTATTTTATATATTTATGAAGCATTGTGTTTCATCATTTGCTGTATCATATTCATGATTATGATGAATCTCATAAATTAGGACAATAGTTTATGACCATGATGAGATCATGCTAGTGAGATCTAAAATTTGATAGCCCCAATCTAAAATATTTTAGATATAGAATCATCGAGTAAGAAATCGATGATGCCGGTAAAACTAGTACATCCTATGTATGCTCGATGGGGAAGATGATAGATGTCACAATCACTTGTGTGGTGATACTAATATAAGGATGTAGGTGCTTATTGGAGAATAAGTTCACTGAACTGATCCATAGGGAGAACGTCTAATAGAGCTTTATCAGTATGTCAAAAGATGGTTCTTCAGTAACGGTGGTGTAAGTGATCTTTGACCTGAGATCATCATGGTACTTTAATATGTAGATCCATGCTTTGGTTCATTTCCTAGTATGACTCTTTGAGACATGTGTAGGATGTTCTGGGTGTGGTGAAGTGTGCATGGAGGTTGTGAGTGGTCAACAAGAAATCGATCACTCCTTGTAAGAGGAGAGAACATCCTATGTAGTCTCATAGGATGATGACTCAGAGAGTCTCTAGCCAGAGTAGGGATAAATATTAGAAAGAGTTTCTATTGGTTCATCAACCGAGTTATTATCATCAAATAGAGATACATATGAATAGGTATTTAGATTTGACATGATTTCATGCCCATGGTCTGTCTAGGATGTTGTGTGATCGAATGATTGAATTACACGGTAACTCACCATAGAAGGATAATTTTAGTATTCTATCAAATTTTACATCTTTTGGATAGTCATGACACATTGCTAGACATCAATCTTGACTTGTAGGTCCTAATGAATTAAAGAGTTTAATTCAGTAAATTAATTAAAAGAGTTCTGATTAATTGCTAGATTTAAGTTCATTATGTATTGGACCTAATTAGATTAGATACATATGAATTTGAATTTATTGCTGGCTAGATGTGAAATCCAATGGGTTACACACAAAAAAATTTAGTTTAGGACTTTTGATTAGGTCTTGTTGAACCTAATTGAATATAGATTTGATCCTAATGGGTTTGAGTTAAGCATGCTAGCACATGTCTAAAATCTTAATCCCTATTCTATTTGGATTCATATGTGGCATTGGACTTTGGTTAGTCAAAGACCAAATCTAATTGGACTCTTAATTATATTTGAATGGTTCAAAGATTAATCGTGAATTAGGACCATGATTTATAGGTGTCCAAGTGTTGGACACAAGGAAGGATTTAATGCCATTTAAGAAGAGTCAAAGCATCCTTATTTTCTCTCCACGTCCTCTTGTTTCTTCACATGAAAATCAAGCGTCAAGATGTTTGGCACGGCACATAAGGAGAAGTCCTTCTTTTAGAAGGAAGTCTTCATGCCTCCTTGAATTATTACACGCCAAACTTCTTTATGGCTAGGGCAGTGTGAATAGTAAAAAAAGTTTCCATGTACTTTACATCAAGAACTCAAGTTAAGTAAATTTATATATGATAGATGATGTAGTTTGATGAGTCATTCATGATCTCTATCTAGTCAGGATCCTAATATAAGGACTGTATTATACAGTAACTGTACCTAGATATTCATTCCATTCTATTCTACTGGCCTACCAACATATACTATTAGGTGTCACTAGTGGATTGTAGGACCCATAGAGAATCAGATAGATAATTGAATGATTCTTTATTGGAAAGAATTGGAAGTATTTCAATCTATTGAAAGAAGTTTTGATGATTGTATGATGGAGATCACAATATGATTCACTACCAGATAGAATAGAACCTATTGGATCACACACATAAAGAGTTTTGAGACTGATCAGATGGTTGGAATCTAAATCATCAATAAGATTGATAATTGGATTAATTTATAATTATTATAAATAATAAAGACTTAATTACTAAAGATTGGCAAGTTCGAGGATGACTAATGTGCAAATATTGCATGTCTTAATTTGATTGGATCAAATTAATTTTAGCTGAATTCAAGTTGAATCAAATAGGGATTTGATTCAATTAAGTTTAGATCCAGATTTGGGCTTGATTACATGCACCCAAATGAATTTGAATGCATCAGGTGTATGACATCTGAGTTTAACCTAAATAATTAATTATAACTTGGTCTTAGACCAATCAATAGGGCCCATACCCTAGGGTTTCTTGTATGAAATCCTAGGCACCACAATATGGAGCAAATGGGGCAGGTAAGGGGTGGCAACACTAGGGTTTTTGAAACCCTAGCTGCCCAAGCCGTAAAAGGAAGTTTTTGGATGATTTATATGGGGTGGCACACAGGAATTCTCTCTCCAAGAGTCCCAGCCATCAAGGGGTCTTTTCAGAGATTAATTTTCATGGAAGCTTGGGGTGCCATCTAGGGTTTTGTACCTATAAATAAGTAGCCAAAGCATCAAGGGCTTAACAAGTTTCCACACCCCAAATTCCCTCTCCCTAGCCCCAAGGCTGCCGTAGCATCTCTCTCCCTCTCCTCCATGCCCAGAGCATCTCTCTCCTCTCTCTTATTTGCTGAAAATTAGATTTCAGCAAAAAGATCTTGTAGCTCTTGTTCTGATGTTCTTCTTAGGGAGTTGAGAAGGATCATCCATCAAGCAAAAATTCCGCAAGGGAGCTAGTACCCTAGAGGGCCAGTTAGTTGCAAATCAGCCCTCCAACTCCATGTGGATACCTATAGAGGTTAGAAACTTACGTGGCTACAAGTAAAAGAACAAATCCACGATCATCAATTGCAGAGTTCTTCAACTCATGCAAAGGTATAATAAAAAATTAATTTCTTATTATACAATTCCTTTTCTTCTACGTACATTAGAATATTATATTAGGTTTCTCTTTTACATGTTGGATAGTTTATCCTTTATTCTATTGAGCATGATGAATAGATTAGATCTAGTTTCATCTCTACCAACTCTATTTAGTTAATATGATTAATTAAATTTATGTAAAGATTTATTTTAATTAATTTGATTAATTAAAATATATGTGACAAACCTAAGAGATCCTTCAAAGATCAACCTACGTAAGGTGAAGATCAGATCTTTTCTTTTGTTTTAATCTTAATGTTAACTATGAGAGATCCTGGTGTTTTAGAGATGCGATCTCTTGCATGCATGTTTAGATTAAATGGTTTTAATCTCCCTTTTCTATTACGTTATATTTTTGTATCTTGCATGCAGCCCGATTTCCTTCAGATATATGGGGTACAATTTTTACTTTTGTTTTAGTATGTTTGCCACCTACGAACATGACCATAAAATTTATTTCCTAATTAATTTTATTAGATATAGATCATTTTGAATGAAGTACTTTTTTTTCAAACAAATTACATACCCTGGAAGAAGTCCTTTGTTTAAGTTGATACATGTCCAATGTTAGAAGACCTATAAATCTAAAGATAACTTGACATAGAAGACAATTCAATTCATAGGATATGAAACTATTGGAAACATTATTTGAATAAGAAATTAAGATATGATTAGGACCAAGCATACTGAAATGGAGCACGAAGTCGAATTGTTTGAATAGCATAGGGATATAGAATGACACCATCAATTTTTTCTAATGGAAATATTAGCTAGATATTTCTTATATTTTTTAATTTATCTTAAAATTGTCTATAATTTCACTTATATAACTTGAAGCAATATATTTATCAACAACTATGTCGTACCCCTAACTCAAAATCATGAGCAGGTTCGTGGCAATTATTGCATTTTTATGGAGAACTCTCTTCACAAGCATGCAAGACATTCTAACATCATATCAATTACATCGCAAAGGAGATGATTAAAATAATTAAAATTTAAAATTTAATTAATTAATGAACAAATTTTTAGTATTAATTTATTTCAAAATCTATAAAAAATTTATTAATTCAAAAATTCATTTTGATGTTACCAAATATTTAAGTACATTTGATACTAATGAAAACTTGAGAACATATTTATAGGAGAAGTTATTAATGTTCATAGATTATACAAAAATCAAGAAGAAGACTCTCAAAACTAGTCAAAGAGAAATTGCTCAGGATACTCAACAATGGACAAAAGATAAGAACCAATCCTAAACCTCTATTTGGATAGTAGCCGCACCTCATTTGAGTTGCTAATTAAGATCTATATGGACTCCCGGCCATAGTGGTGTACAAGTGGCCTCACTTGATATCAACAAGGAACCTCTAGCTAGATGAGATGTGGATCCTTTACCAAGTAGTATGAGTTACCCTTGAGAATAAGAGCAGTCTCATTTTCGCAAGCAGCAAGATGATGAGTTCTCACTTAGACTAGCAATGAAATGCTAGTGGCCTCAAGGGTACGAGTAAAACCTTGTAAGACAATGTGAAGCCCTAAAGTATCAGAATATTTTAAGGCTGGTATCAGGGTATGCGTGAAACCTAGAAGCATGGTAATGCCTCCCTTTTCATCAAGAAAAAAAGGTGAAACCTAATAAGATACTGTGAAACTTAAAATATCAGAGTTTGATATAAAATGTATTTTGAACAATTTCTTCTGATTGAAGGATTTTAATTTCTAGAAGTTTTTATTACCAAAGTGATCAATTAACTTTGAACCTAATAAGATACTGTGAAACTTAAAATATCAGAGTTTGATATAAAATGTATTTTGAACAATTTCTTTATGATTGAAGGATTTTAATTCTAAAAGTTTCATTACCAAGTGATTCAATTAACTTTTGCCCGAACTTTCTAAATATATATGACTAATGATCTAATGCAAATTATTTGAACACTTCTTAACGATCATGTGTTTTGCCTCTTTCACCATAATTGTGCTTTTTTTAATTTGGACTTTTGATTTTATTTATTTAATGAACCAAATCTAATTCCTGAACTATTGTAGAAGATTACCTGCTGGGATTTGCAACTCACCTTGTCCATTACATGATTTCCAGAGGGATAGGTGACCGACTCC
This sequence comes from Elaeis oleifera, assembly GCA_000441515.1. Taxonomy (NCBI): domain Eukaryota; kingdom Viridiplantae; phylum Streptophyta; class Magnoliopsida; order Arecales; family Arecaceae; genus Elaeis; species Elaeis oleifera. The sequence goes on from KE507745.1 coordinate 17,617, forward strand.
ACTGGACTTTTGAAGGAGCGATCTCGATTTCTTAAGTTGCCATTCTGGATCTAATGACTCGTGCAGCGATTCCAAAAACATAGCTTTCACGTTATATTCATATCATCAAATATAAAGTACCGTATATTAGAGAATAGGTCGTAAAATAGATTGTCTTAAATATTGAGTTATGACATACCTAAAGTACATTCTGTTGGATTGTGGCTTCTTTGAAGATCTTAAGTTTTAAAATGTTTTGATCTTAAATTTGGTTGATATTTTAAATGATTATACTGGTCACACCAGAGATTTGATCAAGTTTGAATTTCAGGTCGTGACAAAAAAATACCCAGTCCAAGCCTCAATTCCATTTAGCCTTCCATCCTTACCATCCTCATCTGTACATTCCTCTAAACAACTACAGTACACTAACCATCAATGTGGCAAAACAAAAATTGAAATCTCAATAAGAGATAGAGCTCTGAACAGATGATGATTCAGTTAGATCCATCTCTATTTCCCCGATTAGGAGCATGCATAGAATCGCTTGCTCCAGTTCCATGCCTCACAATTCAGCTGTTGAATGCTGCTCACAAACTTTCTTGCTTGATGAAAGACCAGATAATGCTAGGCTTTTGAATCGAGCGTGAAGAAACCCCATGTAGAAGTTTAACAAATCCCAAGAAACTTAGTTTGCCATCAGAATGTCTAACCCAGTCTTGCAGAACAACATGGACAGGGACTGAAGGACTAAGGCCAAGTTCCTGGTGTAAACAAAAAATATCATCAGGTTAATTTGAAAGGCAAAAACAAAAGAAAGGGAAAAGTAGCCCACTAGAAGATGGTGCTTATAGTATTGATCATTAGTGAGAAGAAGTCATCAGTGCCCTTGAAGTACTTAATGGATCGCCAGGAGAATTTCAATATATATGATGGAATGTAGACTCTGTGAATGGACAATGCAGAGATGTGTAAAATTTTTCCATTTGAATCATACCGATGCAAGTTCCTCAATCATGATAGGCCTGTTTCCATCCTTCTCAAAGAGTTCATATGCACGACGAGCATGTTGCTCCCAAGTATCAAGGCCTTCCATCTGATACACACTTATGGCTGCAGCAGCAAATTCCTCAAAATCCAACTTTCCGTACTGAAGAGAACTCACCTGTATTTATCATACAAAGAAAAGGCAAGGTTTAATATTGATTTGAGGGAATTGAAGCTCAAAGTTATAAAGTTTTGTAATGATGCATACCATGTTAGCAAAGTCAAGAACTCTTGAGTCCTTCATTGCCTCAGTCATGTATGTTAACAATTCCTGCAAATGCAAACTTACATCTTGTAACTCCGGGAGGAATGCAAAAAATTCATGAAAAGGAATAACTTACCGTCTTTAAGTTCTGTAAGGAGACGTAGCCATTCTTGTTTGGTCCTAGAAGTGCAAATTGCTCTTGCAGATAAGCAAGCTGAGTTACCGTCAAAGTCTTTGCAAGGGCCTGACAAAATATTATGCAAAATATCAGTTGCTTTTATAGCTATTTCTACTAGTCCTGGGTACAATGGTAAGGTGTGAATCACAACAGTAAAAGAATAAATTGAAACATGAAGCACTTTACTGCCTTATTGTTCAATTTTATATGGTTCATAGTTCGGTAGCTTGACTCGTAAACTATAAGCATCAAGCCTGTATGGGGCTGGCTTTATGATTCCTTATCAACCAATCACAAATAGGATGGATTTCATCTTACAACTGGCTGTTAACCTTCCACCATCCTCTGGATTCAGAAAGTCCATAATGTCAATGGTGTTTTGACAAACACTAGGTAACATTCGAAGTTCTTCACCAATAGAAATATAAATTAGGTTATTGTCATTATTTTCTAAGATTTAATGATTTATAATGAAATTATATTAGTTTATTTGTGGAAATGGTTTTCCAACAAGTATTGAATAGTTTGCCTTCAAAACTGGTATGATCCTTTTTGGGAAAGTTATCTAATTCTTGCACATAAATAGTATTATTTTGAGCAAGCATAACACGTCCTATTGATGTATTGCAGCACATGTTCATGCTAAAGATCCAATACCAGCTTGACTTCTTTATTCTTTAAGCAATTGACAGAAGAAAATGGACTTCTTGAAATATAAAGATCTCTTAAACCATGAAGAAGCATTCATGTTATTGGAGAAGAGGAAGGAGTGTCATTGTGTTCAATATTCATTCCCACTGAAGGAATGTAGAATTATTTTATATGTTGCACCACTAAGTTACCAAACGAACCTAAAGTCTAGCTTTGGGGTGTATTTGCACTTAAAATAGGAATATACCTTTGATATCTAAAAAGATTTGAGAACACAGGATGGTCTCATGGTTAATAACCAAAATATCTAGAAAAAAAAACTAATCTTAGCCTTTCTGGACTATTTACTAGGTAAAAGAATATAATCTACGAACATACACATAATAATTCTACAAAAATCTTTTGACACTGAATGCACATAACATCAATTTGTGCCTAGATACATATAAATGAACTTAAAACCAATCCACTTCATTATTTACAAATTACATAAACATTAAACAAGAAGAGGGAATTGAAGTGTAGTCTCCAGATACCTCTCCCTCACCTTCCTTTCTTCTAAATTCCAATGAGAGTGGTGGTTTTTCCCTTCATCTGAAGTGTAATGGATTAGGGCAACATGCAGTCAAGCATAACAGTAACCTAATCCATCTTGCAATTGGACCTTGCATCACATCTAAAGCCAACTCATTCATCTCCTGGTTCCACTTTATGTTGAGCTAATATTTGGAGTTATTGGGCTATTCCCCACACTACAAACTGATTATTAGTTAGTTCTGCCTTTACGAACCAAGAAGATTAAGAACTGCTCTGTCCTTTTAGCCGGAACGCACATCTCGAACTGTTTTATACTTCTGTAGTAAGGTTTAATCAGATCAACTTGAAGCATTTCTGGTTAGGTCCATTTTACAGGATCCATACCCATGTAGGTTAGAAAATCAGGCCTACATACAGTGTCTAAACCAAACCAACAAGTAACGGTTATGGGCTTGGATTGGGCCAAAATCAGTTAGATCATGGAAATAGGGCCAACATCATGCCATTCCACCTGCACCCATATCGTTTCTCTTGTTCCTAATTTGCCAACAATTAAACAAGATTAGCACCCCTTTGAGCACAGGACATGAAATATAACAAATTTACATTTAGGATTGAATCCATGGGATGATATGAAAAAGTTCATATGAATCATAATATTTTGTATAGTAGTGCCAGGAGTTGCAAAGGAGCGTAAAGAAAAAAATTGAAATGTTTTACGTATAACAGTCAGTTTTGCATGACTATATTTTTTTAAAAAAAAAACATGTTTCTTCATCAAGAAAAAAAATATTGAAAAGGGAAGGAAGATTATTTAATAAGAACGTGTTCTTGATTAGGTAATAGGAAAACCATGTACAAGACAATTAACATTTGACAAATAATTCCTATCATTGATTTCTTGGTTTGGATTGAAGGTTCGTGCTGGAGTTACCTAACCGCAGGGGTAGAAGCAATTAGCAAATTGGTACATTCTAAACCAGTTCGAGATAGAGTTTGCTATAATTTAGAGAGGGAGAGAAAGATAAAAGAAGAGCCTTTACCCTAGCCAATAAGATGTTCAGAATTAAGGTTTTCAAGTCTTTGAACAGCAAGGGATTTGTAATGTGGAAGCCAGTACAAGCAGGACTCAAGTCCAAGATTGGAAATAAATTAATGAGATCATTTAGGCAACATGGCGAAGCAAGTTGGAAAAGTTTGTAAATTTCACAAGTAAAATTTCTTAAATATAGACGCATATGAGTCCTATATAAAACAGAATGATATATAAATTTTATCCTCAACAATATGCACTACTTTTTTTATTAATTTAATCAAAGGAGTCCCAAAATCTGTCCATTATAATCAAAGTTAACATACACGTTCTAATACTTAAAGAATTTCTTTTTTAATCCTATACCTAATGAATCAGATTCATTGATGGATAACCACTATAGAATTTCAAATCTGAACCTGCACCAAACAAATTAGGCAACATAGGTTCATACTGAGATATTACGATGAATTAAAACAGGAGAAAAAAAAAAGCTTACTCTTTATTATGTCATTTTAATCAATCATCAATCAAATTGGTTCCAAATAATGTTATAATAAGTCCTTATTTCTCCAAAAAAAAATAAGATCACTCAGATATATAATCCTTTTTTTTTTTGAGAACTAGGAGGGAAAGAAAACCAGCAGAAACAGGGGTGAAGGCACGACCCAAACCCAAGTTATTGGTCTGCAACTTTCCAATGACTTTAACAGCCGCACTAGTTGGCACATTCCACTCTAGTAAGCAATCCATTTTAATTTCCACCATAATAGTTGACTATTTAAGAGTGTGCTCATCGCCAATCGAAGATTTACAACATGGCTTTTGTCATGTCAAAGAATGGTGAGCACAAAACAGGGATTGCAGGGCACATATGTGTGATCCCTACCCCGCATAAAATAAAAGAATGGTGAAAAACTTAATTTGCATCTAGTATGCAATTTCTTAATATGCATTAGTTCTAACATGATATTAATATAGTAAAGGCCCTAGCAAGTAGTTGGTAGAAGTAACTAGACGGTTTAGACGAGAATCATCTGGCTGGCAGTCACAACCACTAATTAGGGAAAAAGAAGGAACATGAAACTGCTTTATATGCACACACATTAGCATGATGTTCGTAGGGCATGAGAGCTAGCAAGTTGTTGCAGGATAACAAAGGCTCGCGAGAAGGATTCCTATGACTAGTAAATTTTTTTGTCATATTTTTCATCAAATCAAAGGCAAGGTCCGTAAATGCCCTTTTTTTGACATCCATGTCAAAATCCTAAAATTCAGATCTCCAATCAGGATTCTCAGCTTCCCTTGCAAGTTAGTTCATATATCATTTTATCCATTTCAGCATAAAATTTAATACTTGTTGGGAATAAATACCCTCAGCCGAAGTTCTCGACAGGTGGC
>KE507745.1:31800-49687 GCA_000441515.1 Elaeis oleifera
CCTCAGATTTGTACATGAATGTGTCCGCCAATCTGGCATCTAGGCACACATCTAACAATCAGAAAAGACCTTACCGGCACATCATGCACAGGAAGGAAATTTATGTCCTTTCAACACCCATGCAGATTCTTTGGCATTGTAAAATGATAACTAAATAACTTGTTTTGTGGTTAGAATCAGTTTAGCACCCAATTCAACTTCCATCACCCAATCTTGGAAGAACAGAAATTTTAGCAGCACGACCAACTCTAGACATTTAGTAGGTGGGCTAGCTTCAGGTTGCAAAATCTACACTCAACTAAAAAAAAAAATATCTGGTCTGAACTAGATCTAGCCTGGCCTACCAACAATTTATTTGCCTGACAAGTTCAACAGTGAAGTGTGTCATGAGCTGTATGGTAACCATAAAGAATGATGATTTTTCATTCATGTGACCACATCAGAGGCAAGGGGAATGAAAAGGTAAGCTTATATCTGGATCCAGATGGGACTGGCATTGTTAAATTAAGAGTCATAAAACATAATTGTTTGTTAGCGTTTCCATACAAAAAACTCCTTTACAGAAAATCCTCCCCACTTTCAACAGGTTAAGAAATCACTTTTCAGATCTAGCATATGCAGCTAGGATTTGACAGTAACAGTTTATCATCTACCTTCTCACATTCTCACTACTCCATTTGCAACTCTCAGATTTTCATCAGACATACCATAAGGTACTTCTACTCAGTGATTCTTATGATTCCGACTGACCATCTTCATCAAAGTCCTGCACTTCCTCAACTTCAGAAATTACACTAGACTAGCAACTTCAGCATTAATCCAGAATTTCTGTTTACCAGTTAAACTACAATTAGACTCCATTGAAAAAGATTAACTGATTTCTAGTTCTTGCCTTCTAATTTTACATTATTTATAAGTGATTTAGAAGAGAAGTGAGTAGAAGACATCTAGTCCTGCTTTGGTTCTTAGCTTCTCCTCTGTATGCCACCACCTAATGTTCCCTTTCTTTAAATAACGTGGTCTTCCAGAAATTGCATCTCAAACATTTCTCATTATTTGTAAGCTCCTCCACATACTCATCACTTCTTCATCAATCATATCTAACATCACACCTGTTAAGAAACTGCATCTCAAACATTTCTCATTATTTGTAAGTTCCTCCATGTACTCATCATTTATTCATCAATCATATCTAACATCACACCTGTTAGAAGCACAAAGCAAGAGCGAACATGTACAGTCCGAGGATATGGAAATCTTTAGAAAGATAAAAGGAACTCCTGAGATATACTGATCAGAAAATATCTTCAGTATAATCACTTAATCAGGTGTCTTATTGTGTGATAGGAATATAAAGTTTAATTATAATGCAAAAAGCCAAAACCAAGGATTCATGTCCCAGTGGGATGTTCCACGAGAAACCGGGATGGGCTACTATCCCATGTGTCAAGACAGGACTATCCCGCTAGTGTTCTAGCATCTTGATCAGGATGTCTTAGGACATCCTCTGTTCCAAGTATCGGGACGAGATGGGACGGCGGTGCATCTCATTTCAAGAAAACTAAGGCAGCCCCATCCCACGGGATTTAAAACCTTGCCAAAAACTACATTATACAATATTTATCCTCTTGTTAGGGCTCTGGTATCAATTATTAGTGCTGAAGAAACAGCAGAGACTCTCTAGGTATGACCTTCCTGCCACCAGGGGTTTCATCTCACTTGAGATATCGGCTGAGATCTCTGCCAGTATCAATATCAGGGACCCCCCCCAATATGATACATAGAGTTTCTCAGCCACTATTATCTCAGCCAAAATAAACCGATAAATCTGAACATATCTGCTGATGTGATATAAACATATCAGTTCTTTCCAAATTTTCCCACCTTCCATATCACTCGAGATTATTCAGGATCTCATTATATCTCTGTCTCAATAGCCCACCGAGATAAGAGATATTTCAGCTTTAAAAGACCTTGCCTGCCATAAAACTTCCCGTAGTCTTTCTCGTTAAAATAAAATTAACTTAATTCGATCTCTAGTAAACAATAAGGTGACTTTGTGAGGGAAAGTGCATAAACATTCTGCAGAAAAAGCTGCCAATATTCCTCAACCTCAACTTGGCTTTTTACCAAACATAAGTCTAAGAATCAGAATAGTTTCTTTCATTCATGATTTGCTTTTAGTGCACTAGCTAAGCCATATTACAAAGCAGAAGAGGCAGCAACGAAAGCCGAGACATAAATGTTCCTTGGAAAGAACATAATGTGAAACATGAATGCTCGTGAATTATGATCTGTATGAATTTGCACTTTTGTAGATCAAATCTGACTGCAAATCATGTTTAATCTATGGGTTGACTACAACATGCTATAGCCTAATTCATGACAGTTTTTTAGATTATGTGGCTTAACTCTTGGATTTTAGTCCCTACCATCATATCGTTCTTATGAGACACATTGAGCATTAATTTCTTTAGATGCTTATATACCATGGATTTAAATACCATGAAATGGGATGGTAACATTGTTATCATACCAGTCCAGCATGGAAACAGCACAAGGATAGGTGTCAGTCACCAAAACAAGCAAAATCGAGACATACCGACCATGCGATAGGTACCAAGGCCAATATGGCCAATATAAAGCCTGTTCCAATTGGGATGACAGTTTTTTAATGTTTCTGATGCAAGGGAATAGGACAAACTGGTGGTCCTGATTGGTTTGAGTAGAACAAGATGGTACCAAGCTCATCCAAGTCAACATGACTAACTTTAAAGTTGGACTTGGAGCACCATGTTGGCTGACATAGAGTGAGGTGTGAAAGACAAATTGATTAGGCATCAAAACTGGTACAGAAGCATACTAGAAATAGAATTATCCGACTCAATAATGAAAGGAAACATGCTAAAATTATTCAAAAATAGAAATTTGGAAATTTGATGAAAACAAATGCCACAAATCCTCTGGACTTTTCATCCATTTGGCTAAATAGTTATGAGTTTTGACCATGAGTGACAGGGAGAAAGAAACAAAGTCATTCCTTGTGTTAGAGGCAATTCATTCTCATAGTTAAGTGTGCTACAATACAACAACTGTCAATTAGGCAATTAGAGGAACATCAATTCAATCTCTACACATTGCAAAACAAAAAACAAAACAAAAAAAAGAATTGACTTAATATACATGTTACATATCAAAACCCCAAAAATAAATTGAAAACCAAAAGAAAACAAAATGCCTCAGATTTGTGCACAGTACGGTGCCAGTATGCACCACCATCCAAGAGTTGGTATTGTGCAGGTATGTACCATACTTATTAACATGCATCCACGCTTATGGCATGCAACCTACTCTCTCCATCCCAAAGTACAATCCTTTGGGTCCAGACCATTGTTCATGACATACACATCTTAAAATAAATTTGAATTAAGATTCAATTGGTTTAAGTGCTTCTAAATCATTTATATTAAAACACTGTACTACGCTCTTAATTGGGGCAATTAGTATATAAGTAAGAAATTACCAAAACATCTCATTTTTAGCTTTCATACATTTGAAATGATGTAGACCATTATTAACTGGATTTTCATTATAGATTTACCATCATTGATTTTGCCCGAGTAGGATTGAAGACTTATTGGTGCCAAAATTAAGTAAACTATCTCCTATATGTGCATGTGTACACATAGGAAGCATGGATACTTCAAATCACACGCCATCTCCATAGCAAATAACTATGCTTGTCAGATACTTTCTGAGACATACTCTACCAATACCTCCAAATATGAGGGGAATGGTATTTGCTTCTTTTTAATGACAATTTTATAAGAAAATGCTTAATTTTAAATCTATGTTTTAATGTTAATATGAATTGGCATCTACTGCTTTCATTGATGACCAAACAATGAGCTGGCAAAAAGTGGCACTACCATGGGCTGGCAAAAAATGAAACTACCATCTAAAGTATGGACTATGTTATTTAATAACCCGCTATGCTTTATAAGTGCTTTTTTTACATAGAATATGTATATGCTCATGTTCATCGACATATCCTGGCCTTATTGTATCCTACCTTTTCAAGGTCCGTTGTATCAGCCTATCCATATCTCGTATTCATGTTTGTGCTACATAGGTGGACACACACTGGATCTTGGCACATTTAATGCACATGGTCTATTCGATAAGAAGGATCAATTGATGACTGACTGTGATCCCAACAATCAAAATTGAATTACAATAATTTAGATTAAGATGGTTCCTTTTAGTTTATCTGACCTTTGATGATCCTTTGATGATCATTCCATTTGAGCGCATATGGCGGATATATTTAATAAAAGAAGAGTAACTTTATGAAAGCTTTAGGGAACTCACAGCATTTACGATGCTCAGATTTCAACAGAAGTCCAACACACTTTTTGCTTTTTTTCTCTAAGACCTTTCTTTAGAGTCCAACTTATCTTTATCACTGCTTTCTATCTCACATATGCCATCACATGACATACTGTTTAACATCCAGATTTGACAACAGTCAATTAACATCCTTGGATATTGTTCTACAGTGGAAGTGCCACCACTTGGCTCCTAGACCTCTCTGTTGAGGAGAGGGTGTCGACCACTGAAATCTTGTCAGATATCTACATACAGTTGTACCATAGTTTAGTGCTAACCACTAAGGCTAACTGGCATATGCAAAACACTCATGGCCAGAGAGCTTGCTCAGCAGCTGTACTAATTGGAGACTTCATGCCAATATCTTGCCTTATAACCCTAGCAAAATAATCAAACCCTAAGTCTCCTCTCTGTGGATAAATTCTTGGAACCTTTTCCTTGGTGAACTTCACAATGTTTAAAAAGCATATAGAATATGAATGTTTAAAGTTTAAATCATACTAGAAAACATTACAACATAGACAAAGTTGCAAAATTTGTTTGTATAGACTTATAAGAGTATTCTGAAGAAATGTACAGTAAGTCATATGGATAAGGTTATTCCATCAGAGTATCATATGCATAAGAGATACATAAATTACCAATTTTGCTAAGAGTAATTTTGCTAAGAACAAACTATCAAAATTGACATTTTTGCATATTTTGCCTTGAACAAGTTCAAGTTGATTCAGAAGTTCATGAAGACAACAAAGGTCAAAAGTATAAAACAGTGTACTTGATCTCACAAAAAATACTATCTTATTAAAACAAAAGTATAGATTTCTATCGAAAAAGAATGAGCATACCCTCAAAGCCGATTTTCTTAGAGAAGAAGAACATATATAAGCTCTTATAAGCTTATAAATTATAATATCCAAAGGAATTTTAATCTCTTGAGAATCTCGGATCCAAGGATGACCTGTTTAAAGTAATCAGGTTTCTGGTTATTAACAATTTTGCATAATGTATTTGATAGTACCAAAGTGAAAATGAGCTTACTGAGAGCCTGTGAAGCAGTCATTCTCTTACGGTAATCCTTATTCAGCAACCTCTTAACGAAATCTTTAGCTTCAGCAGACAGAGAAGGCCATGGAGCTTCCTCAAAGCTTGGCTCTGCCTTCAGAACAGCGCGAAATATACCTGATTCTGTCCTTGCCCAAAAAGGCGGCTTCCGCATAGCAAAATATATGCAATGACACCAATACTCCACATGTCCGCCTCAGTTCCATAAGATCTGTGAAGAACTTCAGGAGCAACATAATATGCACTTCCTACGATGTCATTCAGCCTTTCATCTGCACATTTCCAATGATTATAACACAGTATATTTCAAATGAAATTTTGATAAGCTATAAGAAGAAAAGAAGAAAAGATCAGATTGTCAAGATATCTCATCAGACCAACCTGGCTTCACAAAGTCTGACAACCCAAAATCTATGGCCTTCAAGGTAGATTTCTCATCCTTTGAAGTAAAAGAAAATTCTGAACCACAAAATAGGAACAAGGATTACAGAGATTTTAAGTGTAAAGATGGAGATTTAGATGGCATGGGTTCTATACCAAAATTCCTAAAACAATACTTTTTTTGCAAGAAACAATCTTAACATTTTTGGTTTGATCAAGCAACTACCTCTGGCTTGAGATCTCGGTGAACAACACCTTGAAGATGACAAAATGATACAGCACTCAATATCTGAACCATGACAACCTTGGCATCTTCTTCCGAATATTTCCCACCCTACAAAAGAATAAGACAATACTTGCTAGTAAGTGACATGAATTAGGGCACAAAAAATAACTAGCAAAATTAACAACTACCTAAAATCTGAAAGACTATCCAATTATGACTTTAAAGATACCTTGAGAGTATCCTGTCTAACAATTCACCACCTTTGCATAACCTGAAATGAACAAAATAATTACTAGAAGCTCCAGAAATTCATATAACAGCTATTATATAGATTTGCTGCTACATATTTAAATAATATCATGCAGCCTTCCAAGCCCTTTTCTCAAACAGTAAGCTAAACTATGGAATGGATAATCTTCAGCCATATGCAGTGCTTATAGTCAGGATATAAACATGAAAATTAGAGCATCTTGCCTAAAGGCTTTTGCAAAATTCATGGGCAGAGCCGGGAATGAGCCCTTGGTGGAGGTTGGGTACCAAGAACAAAGATTAGCAATTGTGACAACTTTTTGTAGAATATATAAACACATTGGTCTAGGCTTTGCTTTATTTAAGAACAGCATTTATTATGCAAAATTAGCCTAAATGTATAAAAGATATCATAGAACATGTTATTTCAAATTGATACACATGGTCCCTGATCATGCCACCATTAAAAATAATAATACATATCAACAAATAATCTCATATAATACTTAAAGGAATCTGTTGCTGCAAGCCTCTGGACTTGCATCAGTCACCCACCGACATGGAGCTAAAAAATGGCTCACCTGAATGACTCATATCCCAACAGAAACGAACAATATGAAAACCTAGAGAGAGAGAGAGAGAATATAGGAGACTAAAAAGGAATAAAATCCCAACAAAATATGCAAATAGGTGGCATCCAAGCAAAGGTAGCATCAATTTGCTATTGTAATTTGGAGGACAAAGAGCTAGTGACATGTGAGAGTGATGGGGGAAGAAAGTTCAAGTATTTGTTTCATCTAGTACTATCAAGTAAAAAAGTATTTGTTTTCATCTAGTACTATCAAGTAAACTTATTCACCATTCATTCAGATGGGTTTCACCAATCAGACACATCATTAGATATATGTTTCATGTCATTTAACCACCCATCATTAGATTGGTGGGATGATGGAAAGGACTAGATGGATAGACAAAATGGAACCATGAGAGAAGGGGGCTAGAAAGGGTAGCTAATCATGAGCGACAACATTGATAAGCAAGTCTGCTAACAGAAACCCTAAGAGTATGGAAACTTATGTGACACATTGAAAGATAAACATAAAGTGAGTTTATTTATGTTCACTTCGTTCAAAACAATAGACTTCCACTCTTTGAGTAAAATATTAACACTATTTATAGCTTACCAAGTCCAAAATTTTCTTTCTTAATTGAGAAGGATACCTCTCAAAACTTATTATTGATAAGCATAGGAACCCAAGAAGGCAGGTCATTGAGAAAAGTTTCAAATAACTGCAATAGGTACCCAAAGAAATTGGTAAGAATCAAGGGGTTGAAGAGGTGCCGCATCAAAATTTCAGGAGGGCCAAGCTCCATTTTATATGCCTTCTAACACTGGCTGGAGATGACATAATGGGTTTAAACTATCTAATACTTTATATGACAAAACTAAGACACATAAACTTGTTCTGGTGGGAGCATAATTAAGAACATAACTTTGTTAAAATATATAATATCTAAAACATTTTACGCTTACAACTTCATTATAATTTCTTTGACAGTGCAGTGTAAATTAAACAATCTGAGAATAATCCAATCATGACAATATCTGGGATACTGCTTAGTAAACAGTTTAGTAAACTGTTTAGTAAACAGATAACTTTGCAAGGTAAACTGTTTACTAAACAGATAACTCGAATAAACTATCGGTTCACTAGGTAAATTATTTGCTAGTAGACCTAGAATAATTTGTAACAAATAGATAGTTCAACCTTAAAATGAGCTGCAGAAAACAGCATACAAAAGCACCACAAGAAATGATGAAATTAATAGACCATATTGACATCTATTTTGATCAATCATAGAATTTCAGAAAATACAAAAACTTTAAAATTTGTGGCAGTGAATTTTTTTCCACAATGCTTTCAGAGTGAATGAAAATCCAGAAGCATAACCATGCCAATGGATTTATAAGGAAACTTCTGAATGCAATGTATGTATGTATCATATGTATGTATTTCCCTATGCTTCCAAAACCAGATGGATGAACTTGCTAACAAATTATTTGAAAAATGTGAAGTGCAATTCAAATTTATTAGCCAAATTCCAAAAATGCAATTAAAACTTACTCCATTATGATATACACATTGTCTTCATCCTCATAAGCATCATAGAACTGAACTAGATTCTTGTGACCTGTGAGAGAGCTCAATATTCTCACTTCTCTTCTCACATCTTCAATAGCAATAGCTGTCGTCATCTGCCAATGTACTTCCCTGATGAGAAGCAAATTGAATATATCTATTTGTATGACAATCTACATTCACTGCAAATGACATGCCCTTCTATGACTACCACTTGCACCAAGTAAACAGGCAAACATAAAGAAATTTGGATGTCTGGTAACAACATAGGATAGCCCAAGAGCAGATTGAGAGATACACGTAATTTTATGGCCTTTTCCAAAGGTTATCAATAATTGATGAACAATACTAAGAACAGCAGTTCCAGGATCAATAATAGAGGTTAGTATCCAATTCCTCATACAATTATCACAAAGACTGGTGCCTATATTGGTGATTCAATTCCATTTTACAGCAGTAGTTAAATTACATAAAGAACTTGTATATTAAATACCAAATTTTTTCTCCACGTTCTCCTCTCTATTTCTCCTTCTCTCTATTGTTAGAATACCTTCCCTGGATAATTTCATAAAACAACAGTTTTTAATGCCATATGGAACTATCATGCAATAAAGCATCAAAACATCATAGTTGCATAAAATAGACTGTATAAGCCATCATAAGAAATCCAGGCACACTGTCACAGATGACTTGTATTTGTTTTGGTACAGATAGATGAATGATCATTACTAGTGAACGCTAATTCATTGTTAAAATGGTTACCAAACCATGATATTTTGGAACAGTAAACTTGCATATGAGACACCTATGTCTATGATAATGAGTGTGGATTAATCTAATAGTGGCGATTTATAAACTACAAATTCAAAAATAAGATACCCAGACGTCAGGTTAATATGGTCCAGACACTACTTATTATGACTCATCCTTATTTAATGAGAATATAACTCTTACCAGAAATACTGTAGAGTGCAAAAATATTTACATGGCTTGATTCATAATACACAGACAAAATAGGAAAAGAATAATATTTGGCATCATATTTCCAACTCGGGGTGGCAATTCATATTCGTGTGTCGTAATCGTGTTCGACACAATTTCGACACGAACATGATTATGGAGAATACGAACACGACACGATTAATAAACGTGTCAGGATTCCCCAACACTTTCACGAATTTGTTCATTAAATGTGTTCCCTGTTTCACACAATTATTAAACATATCGTGTCGGGTTAACACGTTTATACGACACGTTTAACACGAATAACTTATTGTACATAAAATACATAATTTTAATGAATAAACTTGTTCTAACCTGTTTAAATAATATATTCCACACATATATAAACAACAACCAAGAAAATTACAACTCACACAAATATCATATAAATACACAATAATAATCAAGATTAAGAAATATCAATAATACAATATGCCAACAAAGCACCAACCACAATAAACATCAATAATCCAAATAAAGATGCCAGCAACAAAGGACCAGAGAGAGGGAGAGAGTTAAGTTTGGTGGCTGTGTATGGGGGCTGATATGTTTGTTTAGTTTGTTTAGGGTTTCTAATAAAAGACAAAATAACCATTGACTTTATAAAAAATTATAAAATTATATATTTTTCATATATAGGTTAAACGTGTCATAAACGGGTTCACAAGTTAACACGCGACATGACACGAAATTCTTCGTGTCATCAACGGATCGACATAATTTCGACACGAACCTGTATAAGAACAACACTAACACGAATATTTCGTGTCGTATCACATGTCGTGTTTGTGTGTCGTGTTGAAAATTGCCATCTCTATTTCCAACATTATAGTTAGATTGGTCATTGTGAACATTAAATTGAGCAAAATGCTCCAATCAATTAGTAGGGTGCCAACCAGACTATGTAGTTGAATATCCCACCAATAATACATACAATTTTAGCAGTAAACCAAACTAAAGAACATGTTCCCACTTACTTTTGGTCGATTATTTTGTATTAATTATGCCTTTTCCAATGAGTTATGGTGCTGAGAAAAAAATCAAGCATTTTAACCTTTTATCAAGTAATCATATATCTCACGAAAGCCTTTGAAGCAAGCACAGTGGGAACGCTAACGTCCTCATAACTGATGAGGAACAAATGTACAGGATACATAGTATATGTGGGGCATAATGCCACTGCTAAACAACAAACAGCATTTGCAGGTGCCAGCTTTTAATTGTAACTTATGGCCCATTATATACTGTTCCACCTATACAGGAACTAGTAAATGAATCCTCAGCGAAACCATATATAGACATTACAGAAAGAAAAAAATAAAATCCAGATCATCAATTTGTATCATCCACTAATTGCGTGGAATATGTATGCCCAAATAACTCAACTACATATGACTGTCAGAGAAACAGGTATTATCAACAAATTACTAAAGTCAATTTACAACACAAAACCCAGCCCAGAAAACATTATATTTCTGATTACAACAAAATACAAAGGAGGAAAAAGGCAATAATAAGACAAGAAAGAAGATAACTTAGAAATGCATTTAAGAAGTCTATCACAAAATATTAGAATAAACTTTATCAGTTGCCAATCTCGACCGAATATGTCATCGAAATGAATTATGATGAAATAAAGAAGAAAAGACTATTTCTGGTTGTAACTATACAAACTCGCAGCTGTCCAACAATTTTTTCATATTTAACAAAATGAAGAAAGAAAAGAAGGATGTGGATGATGTCAATTGTCACAATCTACTTCTATATATTAACATAAGAAACATATTAACATTCCTAGAAGAAGTCATGTGCATATAAATTCAGCAAGAAATCTGAATGACAGCAAAAATGACAAAAATAATTCCATAAATAGACACACCCCAAAGCAAAGATTTCACCTTCATTGTAGTTATAGAAATATGATCATAGATCAAGCATGACAGAACACTAACCTTCGCTTTCGGAATAACCTTGACAGCCACCTCCTCGCCCTTCAGTTCTCCCTTCTTCACCTTTGCGGAGCAAGTATACCCAAAATGCCCGCGGCCGACCTCTTCTCCAAGCTCATACTTTGAGAAGAACTGCTTCAAGAACCCGAAGCTCTTATCCAGTCCCAATTCAACCTCGCTGCCCTCCGGGATCGAGGCCTCATTCGGCTTCACCGATCCATGCCGCCGGGCGAGCAACGCCTTAATGTGCTTAGCCGGCGATGGAGGAGGGAACGGTCGCTTGAAGATCCGCAGAGGGGTCGAGTTGATGCTCGAATTGGCCGGCGAGCTCTTGTAAGAGCTGGGCAGAGGGCTGGGGACGTAGAAGGAGAACTTGGGCTGCTTCGGGGTCCCTGGATTCGGCCCCGGGGGCTCCTCTATTTTGGGAACTGCAGGGATTTCGTCTTGGATTTCGGGGTTTTGGATTGGTTTTCCATGGCAGAGACCCATGGAAACCAACACCCAGTCAGGGAACAAAAAGACCCAAGAATTATTAAAAAAAAAAATTCAGAATTCAACAGCCTCCATAATAAGAAAACTTTCAAAAGCCTCAGCACTCAGCAGAATATCCAGCTCTAAGAAAACAGAAAACGGCTTAGAAGGTGTTCCAGAACAGTCCAATACTCAGCATTTCTAATTGGGGAATATCCAGGAAAGGAAAGACTCAGATGAATGACACAAAACAGCCTAAGAGGTATCAGAAAAAAAAGTTCAAATTTTGATGGAAGTGGGAGTCAGGAAATGGATAAAATTTCAACTTTGAGGAGAAGAGGGGAGAAAGGGAGGAATTTCAAGGGAAAGGGACGAATCTAGTGGATTTGGGAAAGAGCCTGATGGGGGCAGTGCCTGGGACTTGGAAAGGGAAAGGAGGGCTCCCCTCTCCCAAGGTGAAAGATGCTGAACAGGGTGTGGAGGGAGCGAAGAGGAATGATAGAAAGAGAGGAAAGGAGAAAAAAGAATCCCTTCCTTTGCTTTTAGCTCTTCTTGGGGGGTGGCTCAGGGTGGCAGCTGTTCATTGTCATTAGGGAGGAAAACGCAAATCTGATGTTGGGAGTTCTGGGACGATGTCGCACTCACAGCCTGTCCATCTAGCACACCTCATAAATAAATTAATTAAAAGAAAAAAAGGCATTGCTCAGGTTTGGGCAAACATGGATGTTGACTTGCCTTTGGGGCTTTAGTTTGCCTTGCTCAAATTTGGGTTTAGGCTGCCATTTTGCCAAACATTGATGGGTTAACCGCCCATTTATCCAATGTTGAAAAGGACTAGAATTTTGAACTCTTGCTGTTGTAATGTATCTTATGTCTTCACAGGACTTTTAGTCATGGGAACAATATATCATGTGCTCTACACCTTAAATCTTATCAATGTGGTGTCTCTGATCAGTGAAGTCCTTATCATGTGGTTGGGTGTGGGACCTCCTAACAGCCGTTCAAATATTTCTACATAGCAATCCATAAATGAGGCCATCTTTCAACTCCTTATTATTGAAACCGATAGTCGGGTGCCTTCCTCTTTAAAATAAAATAATATAGATATTATCTGTTCGAATTCATTTTCATATCCGAATCAATCCGAATATGGATAGAAATTTAAAATCTGACTAATATCCATATCCGTTAAAGAAAATAAATATGAATATCGATAGATAACTATCCGATCCATATCCGAATATTCGAATCTACATATAATTCTATATAATTTCATATAAAATTATTAATTTTAAAAAAAATATACAACCATATAAATATATTATCAAATTGATTTATTATCTATTTAATAATATCTTTAATTTTGTAGTCATAATTTAATTTTTAATAATATATATAATTATATCCATACTTCTAGTATTCGAATTGTATCCATATTCGTTTAAATAAACATAGATATAAATTTTATATCTGAATAATATCCGTATCCGTATTTGTATTCATCAATAAAATAAAAATGGATATGGATATAGTGATATTCGATCTGTATCTGATTCAGTTTCAGTCCTATAATCTTTTTCGTTTATTAGATTGTTAACGAGCATGTGGAACCGGGAAGCAAATGAGCTAGATCACTTTCTTAAAGGTATCTCACATCTCTAACATGACGGGTCACAAAACAAGAAGTTGGCATCAAATTCATGTTCTTTGAATAAAGTTTTTTGCCACATTAACACAGTACTAATCACCAACATGACTGATCTTGTATAGAATTTCTTCCCATACTTTCTGGATCATGGGTATACTACGCTCTGATGATACAACCGATCTGCATATTCTCCGATCAGACCAGAAAGTTCACCAATTTGGGATGGTTGAGCTGCAAAGGGAAAGAAGAAAGAAGTAGCTCAGCAATACCCTCATGTGCCACATATTGGATGAACTAATCATATGTTATCATTGGGGGGTCTTCCATGAGAGGAGAGTGGAATTCAAACAAACGCAACCCACTCATGGAATGAACAGTAATTTCTTGGGTAGCTGAAGAAATGAAAAGCCAGTGCTTGTTATTTGGTGGCCTTGAGCACAGGGCCCTCTACACAGAAAGGACCATTTACATAAGCCAAACACAAGAGGTGCTCTCTAGTTCTAGGAAGCCATGACGAAATAGGATATGTCAGAGCCTTGCGTACTTAAACAAATGCTTCAATTGGATCTGCAAAGGCCCTACTCAAAGATATAGTAACATAAGGAAAAGCGAAAACAAGAGGTCAGTGTAAGACAAGGCATTCTCTATGGAATAAAGCCAATAAAGTAAGGGGAAGCACAAAAGGCAGCAACCACTAGAAACTAAAGAGGTTGGGTCAAATATAAAAAAGCTGTGGGAACATGGAGTAACATGGAGTACAGGTACTTTCATGCCATTGCAAGGAATTTGTTGAAATTTCCAAATGCCTATTAAATTAAGCTCCATTAGTTTATCATTGAAAGTTGGGTCAGGAGACTCAGAACTCTTGGCATTCTAAAATCATGTTTGCTGTACTGAGACACCAGATCATGCATTAATTTAACATCATATCACACTAATTAACCAGCATGGTCAGAACTAAACGTAGAACCATTGGAACAACTTGGAATTGGAAACCACCGCATCATACAAGGCTAACATGTAATTCAGAACAAACCACTTTGAATCTCTTGGAGAGCAGGACTACCTCTCATTTTCCTTGTGAAGCTTTCTTTATTCTACTCAATGCTTTAGGAAGTGGTTGGGCTATTCACAGCAAGGCCTCCTAGTGTCATATATTCATTGGGGAGTATTAGGTATAAAATACCCTCAGCCGAAGTTCATAACAGAACTGATCCCTCCGGGGCTCTTCCGCCTTTCGACTTTGGGCGGTACCTCTCCGGACTTCTCCAACAGCCGGATTTTCACGGTGCTGACCGAATTCCTCCGACGAACGAACTCTTACTGCACCACCCGAACTCCTTCAACATAAGTTCTTTCAGTCATCTATCAGGCCACCCCGAGTGCTCACTGAGCTCCGCTATCAGCCGACCTTCTACGGTGATCAGCTGTTCTCCGAATCTCTTCCAGACTTCCTCCAGTCAAGTTCAACTCCAATCTGAACTTTCTCCGGACTTCGTCAACGGCTGAACTTCACCAATGACAGATTCCTACAACTACCGGACTTCACCCGAGCTTCTACGGGAGCCGGTCCACTTCGTCTAAGCTCCTACGGGAGCCGGACCACTGCCCCAAACTTCTATTGCAAGAAGATTTCGTCCGAGCTCCTACGGGAGCCGGTCCACTTCGCCCGAACTCCTACGGGAGCCGGACTTCTTCCCCGAATTTCTACTGCAGGTGGACTTCACCCGAACTCCTACGGAAGCCAGACTTCTTCTCCGAATTCCTATTGCAGGTAGATATCGTTCGGATTTCGACAAGGCCTGAACACTCCGAGCTCCCACTAAGAGCAGTCTACCCCGAGCTCCCACAAAGAGCGATCTACTCCGAGCTCCCGCCAAGAGCGGTCCACTCCGAGCTCCTACTACAAACGGTCTACCCCGAGCTCCCGCCAAGAGCTGTCTACTTCAAGTTTCTACTACGAGCGGTCCACGTCGGATCTCTACCGTAAGCGAATTTCATCCGAGCCTCTACTGTAAATAAATTTCTTCCGGACTCCTATTGCAGGCGGACTTCGGCCAGGCTTCTTCAATAAGCGGTCCCATCCGGACTTCTACAAAAGTCAGGCTCCGACCGAACTCCTGTAACAGATAGGTACTGGGCGAACTCCTACAACAGATGGACTGGCTCCAGCAGACGAACTTCTACAACAGACAGACTGGCTCCAGCAGACGAACTTCTACAACAGACGGACAGGCTCCTGCAGACGAACTTCTACGGCGACCAACTGCCTCCAGTGTCTTCCATACCTCTCCGATCGCCGACTTTCAGCAGCGTCAGCATCAACCGACCTTCGACGGCTCCAACCGAACTTCAACAGTGTTCTACAGGCTCCTCCTGCGGACGGACTTCTATGACATCTTCTGAATTCAGCCGTCGGACGACCTTCTACCGGACCTCTTATATAATTGGATCTCCCCAGCAGACAGCCTTCAAGTAAGTTCCTACATTAGGCCAGCTTTAGCCGGGCTTCACCAACGAAAAGTCTCCGTCCGAGCTTCTACGGCGAATGACTTCAGCCTGCAGCACCAACACTTAAGGCATCCGACGACAGCGGGCTCGTCAGCAACCTCGGAAACATCCGAGCTCCTCCCAGACAGAGAGCTACCCCGCTCCACTAGATACCCCTATCGAGCTGCCGACAGGTCCAGACTCCCTAGCAGGCCACAGTAATGGCCACGACTCTGCTCCATTTCCTATAACGGCTCCCACGCAGCTCCATCACTCTCGGCGAGCCGCCTCGCCGCAATAATGACCACGACTCTGCTCCACTTCCTGTAACGGCTCCCACGCGGCTCCACCACCTGGCAAGTCGCGACAACGGACATCACTCCACTCTCCACAACTGACGCCACGTGGCTCTGAACGGCCCCTGACGCCACTACTCTCCTCAACAAACTCATCATTCCCCTGAATGGCCCACTATCGGATGGTTACGGACGTCGCTGTCAATCCGTTGCACCCTTCGCCTATAAAAGGGGACCCCAGATACGTTATTCTCTCTCTCTAAAAAATTCTGCTGAAATTTTCGTTCGAGCACTCCATTCTTGTTGAGGCAGAGAACTGACTTGAGCGTCGAAGGATCTTGCCAGAGCAACCCCAACTCCGGTTTAGACTTCTTTGCAGGTCCCGATGGCGACCGCGACTCCATCGACTCCAGCTTCTCCGACGCCGGTGGATTTTTACACCAATAGGATTGGCGCTAGAGGAAGGACTGTGTCTTCGCAGTACCCTTGTTCTTAAAGGAGCGCTCAACGGGACCACCTCCGATCATCTTCTCCAGCATCTTCTCCTCCAGTTTTCTGCCTGATCTCCACCTGATGCCTCCCCGAAGGGCATCCACCAGGCGGTCAACGGCCTCCGCGGTCAGATCTCAGCGAGCTCTGCAAGCCCCGGCCTCATCTCCAGTTTTCCAAACTCCTCCCCTCTGGCAACGGCGGTCGGCATGGAGCAGTTTGACCTGCTAGTTCAGCAGGTCAAGGGCCTCATTGAAGCAGTGCAGGCCATGCAGCAGCAGCCGCAGCAGCCGCAGGCATCAGTGCGGCTGGAAAGAGAATCGCCGAAATTTCAGAATCCGACGACCGGCGGGCCACATGAGCCAGCCGCCCTATCTTTCCCAGAAAAGAGAAACAGAAGGCGGAGAGTCCTCCGTCCGATCATGGTTCAACCCCCGGAGAGTCTCTGCCTCCGCTCCACTAGAAGACCCTCGAGATCCGCAATCGAGAGGACCTCCTGGATCAGAGATTCCAGGAGATGAACCGGCGGATTGATGAACTCCGTCGCGCTCCCACTGCTTACGGTGAGGATATCTGCACTGACCCTCCTTTTCTCAAATGATCATGCAGGAACAATCCCGCCGAACTTCAAGCTCTCCCAATTCGAGAGCTACGACGGGACCTCAGACCCGGTCGACCACCTGGAGACCTTTCGGACCATGATGCTACTCCATGGCGCGTCAGACGCCATCTTGTGTCGAGCTTTTCCATCTACTTTGAAGGAAGCAGCAAGAAATTGGTACTCGGTATTGAAGCCGGGTACGATCTTCTCCTTCAACCAAATGAGTCATCAATTCGTGGCTCATTTCGTCAGCAGCCGGCGCCCCCGAAAAGGTTCGGAGTCCCTCATCAACATCAAACAAAAGGAGGGAGAATCAATCTGGACCTACGTCAACCGCTTCAACGCCGTCGCTCTGGAGGTCTGGAACCTGGACCAATCGGTTGCAATGGCCGCCTTAAAGAGCGGCCTTCAAAAGAACGACCTCCTCTTCTCCCTGAAAAAGAAGTATCCCAGGGACTTTGCTGATTGTTGGCTCGGGCCGAAGGATACGCCC
>KE507747.1:28596-39001 GCA_000441515.1 Elaeis oleifera
TAGAGTCCATATAGGATTGGACTCTTCCTCCCCATGCGCCTCCCACTTTGATGCCAACTTTCTCCACTTTCAAGAGATTTTTGCAAGAGATTTTTTTGCACCAATGAGATCTTCTCCCTTCCTTTCTCATATTCAATATGATTGGTTTGATAAAAGAAGGTTTAAAATTGGATTTCAAATATTCTTATCAAGAGAATCTGTTCTTATCCAAATCACTCCATATGCCAACTTATTTTTTCTCCTTATGTGTGTGACACTTTGAGGAGGATTTTTACCATGAGAAATCAGATTAGTATCTGATTTCACATGAAAAATAAAGAAGGGTGTCCCTTATTTCTTTTGGGGTGTGGAAATTGTGGAAGGGCGACATATCTTGAAGAGTCCAAGATTCTTAGGACTCTTCACCCAACCCTATTACACACCAATAAAAAGGGGTCTATTTCTCACTTTTATGCATGTAAGACCAGAGAATGAGTTCTGTACATTGAGGGGCTTTGAGGCATGGTTCTTGGCATGAGAAAGAGGAGAAGAGTTCTCTTCTCTTGGGTGAGCGCAAGATAAAAAATCCTAGGATTTAGTCCTCAGGGTTTGGGAAGAGAGAAAATAAAGAAAAATAGTTTTTCTTCATATTTTTCAAATCTTTATCTCCTCCAGAAGTCTATTTTAACCTTTGAAAGATTTTAGAGATTTGAAGAAAAGATCCAGATCAGTCAAGAAGAAGGTCTTCGCACGAGCTAGCACTCTTGAGAAGATCGATCAGATCGGAGCTTTGAGTGAATTTTTTATAGAGGTCGGACACATATGCGGTTGTGAGTAACCAGTAAGGATCATCCTTATCATGTCTCTCAATAGCGACGATCATCGATCCATGCTCAGGTATCGAGTAATGAACTCAGATTAGAAGTAGATGTAATTTACTGCTTACATCCATGCATGCAGATTTTATCATGTGATTATTTTAGATTTTATTTACAACATATTATGTCATAAATCTTAGAGTATATTGATTTGATGATTAGATCATATGTATGTTAGATTAATTTGATTAATCTAATTATCTTCTGCTATAATTTATTTAAAAAGTTTCGAAATACATGCATGAAATTGCCTACGTTCACCAACAAGAGATCTAATCTAAACTACCATACTAGGATCTATAACATCATTAATATATAATTACAATCTAAAATTAATGGTAACTTGCATCGATCACATTGATGCCCTAGATCAGATCTAACCGTTAGATCTTGATCCGATGAGTTTAGAACTCATTATCTTTATGCAGATCGATGAATACCACTATTGATCATATGGATCTGAGGTCTCACTCAATGTCATACAGCCGCACAGGATGTCTGGTCTCAATGAAAACCCACATGAAGCCCCCAGACTGATCAGTCTTGACGGGAGTGCTACCTCGCACAAAAGACTTCAGGACTGCTGATCTAATTCTCCTTCTTCAATCAACTCGGATCCTTTCGATGTTGAAGATGGACTAACTGAGGATGTAAATGGTGAAAGAAAATCAGAGAAAATATCTTTTTTCTGATCTGATTCTCTCTCCTAAAAATCTTCAAGGCAATGGCTAGAACTCTCACTCAAGAGGAGACGGTCTCCTCTAAAATCACACGCCAACACCTTAGCCGCACACCCTAGTTCCTCACACCCAAACCTATGTTCAACCCCTCTCTCTCAGGTATCTCATGGTGAAATTTTTTGATCTGACTGATGCACAAAATAAGGCTTTTTAATGCTTGCCGATCATAGAAGTTGGGATAGGACTAAGACTCAATTGAGTTGGAATTCAAAACTCTTTTGAATTCTAACTCAACCAGATCTTATCCACTTCCATTCCCATCTAAAGAAGGGCCAAATAAAAGGTGTGGGGCATGGAAAAATCACTGGGAGCACTCTCCTTTTGTCACACAAAAAGTGTCCTTCACAAGGTGGCCGGTGGATGGTTTGAATAGGATAGGGATTAGGATTTTGAATTCAAACCCTTTTAAATTCACATTAAAACCAACTCTTACTTATCCATGGTGGCGACAACAAGGGGCTCTTGCTGGAGTTTTTCTCACACACAAACTCATTTTGTGGGATGAGAAGTGGCATGGAGAAGAGATGTGGCGCAAGAGAGGAAGTCCAACTAATTTGGACTTTAGGGTTTGGTTATTTGCTTCTTAATTAAGTTTCATCCAAACCATTAGTTTAGACCCAAATTAAGATTAGTTAACCTAATATAATTAGATATCTAAAATTTTAAGCTAATTAGGAATAGATTGAACCTAAGTCCTGATCAAATCAAGGCTAATTTCTCCTTAGCGATTAGGTCATCCCATAACCTAATCGGATTCAATCTAATTGAATCCAATTTAATTAGACTTGATCTAAACTTTAATGCTCAATCAAATTGAGCTAATTAGCATTTTAATTACTAACTAATTCTCCAATGATTTATTAATCCTTAGCAAATTAATATTTGCAACTATTAAACAGCGTTGATCATCAATCACATTGATGATTTTATACTTAAATGATTCTCAATTGTCAATCAGCCAATTGATCGGAGAGGAACTTCTAATGTGTGTGAACCCATAAGTTCAAGCCTAAACTAGTGGCATAGAAATAACTTTCTGTACTAATCGATGTGACCATCTAGCAATAGGATCCGACATCCGGATAGGCTGAATATATGCAAAGGATCATCCAAGAACTAATTGGCATATGGTTACCGTATAATTCATCCCTTTGATCTTAATGCTCAAAGTGACTTAGGATTTAACTGTCAACTCTGGAATAGTCAATCACATTATATTCTAATCTTTTAAATCCATCACATGGACTATCCGGGTTAAGTTTTACTAAATTGAAATATGGTGATGCATTAACTCCTGAATCGGAGGGGTCAATCCCATCTTGACTCACACACCGACTACCATGAGTACTTGACTGTATCCAAAAATCTTTAGTCATTGAATTAAAATTTAGATAGTCCGGCATCAAAGCACAGTGAGTTGCTTGCAAGTCATTGTGGTGATTTCAAGCTGGAGGGACACCTATACCCATACCCTTCATGAGCTACTCTTGACAGCAGAGTGCTCTGCAGTTGGTCACATTCAATGAGATGTACTCTTATATCTCACCTGTATGCCATACCAGTGTCTCCACATCACTTAATTATGAAGATAACCAATGCATATGACACACAATGACCTACACTTGATAATGCTATCGTCCTAGCAATAGCATATCGTTTGATCGTGAATAAGTTTAAGAACCACGAAATAAATCCTCCATTATCGATCAAAAATGATCCTAAGGACTTCACACAATATAGGAGTTTATTAAAAAGATGTTACCTTGTAATAAATAAGTCAAATAACTTTTATTAATGATTAGTTCATATATATTTATAATTAGCACAATCGTCAAACGATTAGCTTTAGGACACAATTCCCAACAACTCCCATTTGGATTAAAGTCAATCAGTATAGTATCTTATACCCATCTTTGATTTATAATCTTCAAACTTTTTGATACTGAGATTTTAGTAAATGAGTCAGTCTGGTTCTCCTTTCCGTCGATCTTCTAAAGCTCGATGTCACCTCGATCCATAATTTTCAGATAAAGTGGTAGTGACATAGATGTACTCGATAAGCTAATAGAACTTCGATTCTTTGGCTTGAGCTATGGCTCTAGTGTTGTACAGTATAGCAGGACCATCAATGAAGGGTGCCACTCTGAGCTCGCTAATGAACTTCCACAACTACACAGCTTTTTTCGTAGCATCATATGCTACGATGTATTCCACCTCGCAAAAGAAATTGGCTACAATGTTCTGCTCAAAACTCTTCTTGTAGATTGCTCCATCATTTAGCATACAAAACATATCCTGACATACTTTACTATCATCAGATCCAACTAAAAACTGGAGTCTATAAATCTCAGAAGTTTTAAGTCAGATTCTCCATGGTGCTCCACTAGTCCTTAGTATTTCTAAATACTTTAATGATGTCCTTCTAATGGTACTCATCTAGATCTTATTAGTATCTATTTACTATCCTTAGTAAGTATACCATATCTAATCTCATATATTTCATAACGTACATGATAGAACAAATTCTACTATACGCTCTTTCTATTCAGAAATTATCAAACAACTCCTTTTCGAGAGAAAAATTTCATGATCTATCAAAAGATAGCTTTTTTTTTGAAATTCTACATGCTGAACTATTTCAGTACGGTATCAATGTACGTGGACTGAGATAACCCAAGCAATCTTTAAGATTTATCTCCATAGATCTTCATCCCTAGGATGTAGGGTGCTACTCCCAAGTACTTCATGGAGAATAATGATGACAGTCAAATCTTTATTTCCTATAATGTTTGGGATGTCATTCTTGATTAAAAATTTTATCCATATATAAAACAAGAGATACAACCATAAAACTATTAACTCATTTGTATATATAGGGTTGTTCTTCATTCTCAACGAAGCCATATATTCTGATAACTTATCAAAATGTATGTTCCAATTCCAAGATACCTAGCATTACCATAAGAGAAAACGTCTCATCATAGTCAATACTATAATGTTGATAATATCTCTTCGATAACTAGATGGGCTTTATAGGTCTCTATCTTTCCGTCTGTGCCTCTTTTTCTTTTGAAATCTACTTACATCCTATGGATTTACCCCTTTGGATGGATCAACGAATGTCCATACATCGTTGATCTTCATGGACTCTATTTCGGACATCATGGCTTAAAGCTACTTATCGAAGTTAAACCTCTGCATGGCATCTCTATAGGTGATCGGATCCTCGTTGTTCTCATCGAGTTCAACAGGATCACATCTCGGACCTAGAAACTAAAGTATCTATCCGGCTGATGCAATATTCTACTAAATCTCTTTAACGGTGCCTCTACAATGGGCTCTAAGTTTGATCTAATTAAATCCGATTCTATGGATTCACTAGATTTTTTAGTTCTTTTGTCTGTCGAACTTCATAAGTTTAACTTAAGTGGTATCAGTTTCTTCACCAAGGAAACTTTTTCTAAAAAGAATGCCGAACAACTTTTGTTCTTTAATAAGATAGAAGTAATATTCCTTAGTTTCTTGAGGTACCCTACTAAATAATTCTTATCAGATCAAGGTTCAAGCTTATTGGACTGTAAACGCTTGACATAAGCCAGACACCTCCAAACCCTAAGATAAGAGAGTATCAGCCTACGCCAGTCCATATCTCATATAGTATCTTTGTGACTGATTCGCTCAAAATCGTGTTCAAAACATTACAAGCAGTCTTAAGAGCATAAATCCAAATAGAGACTGGCAGACTTGAAACTCCATCATGGATCGAACTATGTCTAATAAGATTCGATTTCATTGAGAAAGAATCTCATTCTCTTCTAGATATGTCAAGAAATTCATTAAAATAGTATTCTCTCCTTTGGTCAAATCGAAGAGTTTTAATACTCTTCACAGTTTGTTTCTTTACCTTTCTATGCTTGAATATTTCAAACGATTCATATTTATGGCGTTCATGTTCATGAGTTCAATGCATACTGACTGAGAACATCACTGGCTCATTATTTTTTCAATAAAAGATGACTTGGTCATACTATCAAGAAGACAGAACTCACAGATCGATAATGATTCACAATCATTGACTTCGAGGATTACCTCCTGTTCATCCTATTCTTGTTTATATGATCAAGCCTTCAATACCAAAGGTAGACATCTGTGACATTATCTGCTCTAGGGTATTTATTTGTTGTGTACATTATACTAACAGGCTGTGACCATTTATAAATGTCATTTCTTAATTGTTCACATATGATTTTGACACTATTCATATGATATCACAAAAATTATTCTATATTGATAATATAAATCTATCCTTGGCCAAAAAACCTATGAAAATTATATTCATAAAAAATATAGACAATAGGGATAATCACTTAAAATAGCATTACAAGGTCGATAATTCCTAAAGTCAGAACTAGAACATGACTTCCATCTTCAATGTTCAAAAATTTATCACTTATTTCTAAATTATCTACTAACCTGAAATTCTTGCAATAAATTACAAATATGAACTCCTAGTATCCAATACCTAGATAATAGTATCACAGATAGAGAAATTATAAGATATTATCATATAAGTATCTTATCCAGTAACCATTTGCTGATTTCTCTTCGTTAGTCTGTTCGAGTCAAGGGACTCTACCAGAGTTGGATTAAACTTAGACACCTTTGTTAGTTCAGGCTCCATAGCCCAAGCACAACTCACTTGCACCTTTTTTTCTTTCCTTTCTCAAAGGACTGATGCCCCGCTAAAGACACATCCTCAGAAGTGTCAAAAGACTCCTTCAACATTTGAAGCTTTTCCTCTGGCTAAGCATCCTTGAATTTACAACTAAATTCAATGTTCATTACTGCTCACATAATATACCGCATGGTGGTTCGATCATTTAGCCACTTCTAATAAGTGCGTCTGATTGCACCACATGTGTGGGTGCGGGAACATCAGGTGCTAGATCCATAATGATATACAGGATCCACTCATGCTCTAGAACTATTTGCAACCTTTGATACCAACTATCAAAGTTGGGTCCTATAGATTTGTCACTGTCCAACAGTGAGCGGAGCAAAACACTATTAGCCATAACTGAAAGAAAAATATAAAATCTCTATGTATATGAATTGATTAAGCCTAAAAACTTGAACTTTAGTCTAAAGGTTCTCTTACTATTTTATTCGAATTGATAGCTTCTACCTCCAATTCAAAGAATTACCTTAATTTTTTAGCGGATACTAGAATCCATATAGACTGCATACGGATCCGAGTATGACTTGGCCAACCCATATGTATCTATGGATAGGTTCTCAACCAACAGTTACTCCAAACAACTTCTAGTAATTCGTTTTACCCCAGGTTTTATTTCTGTAGGCTGAGAGCCTCCACTGAAAGTCCTGGTTAGATCCAACCATTAATATGAACCTACTCAATGATTCTAACTAATGAATAATCTGATCTGAGTATAGATCGACCAACCAGACTACCCATCGAGAGACTCGATTGAGCCATCATATTATGAATGATAATTCAATAACAGATGAGCACCAGGCGTATGATGCCTCTAATGATCATCCAATTAATGGACACATTATCACCCAACTTAATGGGAGGCTATAATCTAGTTATCCTCATAACTAGCTCATTTTATGGACCTAAGAAGTTAGAAGATTTGATTAAATATTTTAAAGAATGGAAGAGACTAACCAGCTAATCATGATCCTTCTACTAACTTCACCAAGTTAGATTAAAGATGACTAGATACAAGTCGGTCCAACCGATAAGTCGTAAATCCTCTCACTAACTTCACCAAGTCATGAAGAGGACTACAAACAAGTCATACTAGGAGCATCTAAATCAGTCATACTGATTTCTTAGTTAGTATGGGTCAATCTTTAATCATTAAAGGATCTGATTAAAACATAATTCACCATGTTGGTACGATAGTACCATAGATGGTAGGTGAGCTACTCCTCCTGTGCTGCTATAGAAGCCTCCACATTATCAATAACCATTGAGCTTTCCATCCTATACAAGTTATTACTCAGTCTTCTTCCTTTCATCATCACCAAAGCATCCTTGGAGATCTTCAAACACCTACTCTCCAACTGACAACTAAAAGTATATCCCTACTTCTCCAAGTAACCCAGGGATATCAAATTTTCTTCAATTCTGGCATATGCTTCACATTGGTAAGTATCTATATGACTCCATCATACATCTTCACCCTGATAGCACCAACACCAACCACTCTATATGGATGATCATCTCCAAGACTTACACTACCGCTATCTGATTTCTCATAAGAGACAAATCAATCAAGATGTGCAGTGTAGTGGTGGGAACATGCTGAATCAAGTGTCCAATGGCTATCAAACTCTACTGTCTCATCTAATACTACTAGTACATCATCTCCACTATCTTTAGATGATAGAGCGCCAGTCCCTCCAACCTTGCCCTTCTCTTTCTCATTCTTCAGAAGTGGGCAATTTTCCTTAGATGACCAGACTGATGACACTTGTAGCATTTTGTAGCCTTCAAATTTCTTCGAGACTTTGATCTGCCCTTAGACTTATCTTGAGTCCTCTCTTTAGGTCTCCCTTTCCTCTCATTCACATCAAGCACCTCTGAGTTAGGACTATTTTTACATAGCTTCTCTCGCTATTCATTTGATCTGAGAACTCCAACCACTTCCTCAAAATTTAAGATCTCTTTTCCACACACCAAAGTAGTGATGAGACCATCATAAGAAACTAGCAATGAACACAACAACAGGAGAGCTCTATCCTCCTCATCAATCTTCACATCAAGGCTCATGACATCCAAGCAAACTGGATTGAATTTCTAGATATAGGCAATCATATCTTCTTCTTCGGGCATCCTCAAACTATATAGTTGCTTCTTCAATGATAACTTGTTTGTCATGTTCTTACCCATATATGTATTTTCAAGCTTCTTCTAAAGCCCTTTCGATGTGGTCTTTATACTAATCTTAGGTAAAATCTCATCAGCAAAGTACATTCTAATTGTGCTAAAAGCTATTTCCTCCAATTCCTCCCAATCATCAACAAAATCTTTTCAGGCCTACCCTTAATCAAGACCTTATAAATTTTATTCTGAACTAATAGATCCTTCATCCTTTGCTGCCAAAGGATGAAATTTTTCTTGCCATCAAACTTTCCAAAGTCTACCTTAAGGATACTCGACGCTATTCTACATAGATTTCAATCTAACACAAGGAATACTCACAAATCTATGTAATTCTGGGTAAAATAGTGCAGATTACTCAAGATCAAGATAGATCTTTATCCAAATCAGGCATCCAAGATCTTTCCTCCATCAGATCTAGCTCCAAAACTCTGATACCAATTGTTGCCCAGATCAGATCTTCTCTTACTAATCGTAGATCATGGAAGCAACAGCAAAGATGGGAGAAAATCCTTGATAGCATATCAGATTGGGCCTAGAATAACCCTAGGCATGAGGAAGAAGAGAGGAGAAACATGAGAGAGGGAGAGAGAGAGCAATTAAGGAGAAAAGGCTTCTGTTCTGATTCCATTCCATCAAAACCATATACAATATGTATATATACATGGTCAATTTGATCCAAACCAAAAGCTCCCCTAAGTAACCCAATTTGGTAAAATTTTCAAGCTCATGTACAACCATGTCTTGCCTTGCACACCTATTAGGCTAACCCTTAGTCTAATCCTTGGATTAGCTCCTTAAGACCTCCAAGACCAAGGACTTAAGTTACTAGAATTAAACTCAATTCTAGTTCAAACCAAAATCTCGAAAGTCTTCTGTCTATACCATCGGGCCGGCTCTGTTAGGGTCCGAGCCGGCTTTGGTATGCCTGATTTGCAGCATACCAGAAACACTGCCTTCTGTCCCACTATTCAAATAGGCTCTATCAGGCTTTGAGCTGACTCAACCTAGCTCACAGCTCTCTGTCTGTTGTTCGAGCATGTTCTCTCACAGCTCAAATCGGCTCAACTCCTGTGTCATCCCCTAGTACCAGAAACATAGCTTTCTGGCTACTGTCCGAGCCGGCTCTCTCAGAGCTCGAGCCAACTCGACTGTAGGCTGATGCTCTTGATACTTCCATCATATTTTATCCTTTCTTCATCAGTTTCTAAGGCTTGAAAGCACCACACCTGAGCTCACTTAGTTTCGATGACTGAGCAAGTCAATGTGCCTTTTGAATGCATGTCCTTGCTCTTTAGGCTCTCTAGGTATATACCCTTTGAACATTTTGTTAGAAAATTGGGTAGGCATCATATGTATATTTCAAAACTCTTTTTGAATGTAGTAAAAATAAATGGGTTAAACCTTTTAACCCACATGCATCAGGTCAAATCTAATCCTACCCAAGCTCAAGAGAAAAACAAACATATAATCTGAAATTTAAAAATAAGTATGAGATTGAATCTCAATACCTTAGTATGGATAGATATTCACCACTACCGATGATCATGAATGCGTAGACGTTCGAGCTGCACACGTGTTCGACCTCTACGGATATCCATCGAGATCAATCTCGAACTAATCTTCTCCTAGTAGATTTTTTTCTCCAAGTAGAATCTCAACTTTAGAACTTAGATCAACATTTTGATCTAGACTGCAGGATCAACTCCTTGATCTGCAGTTTTCTTTTCTTCTCCTCGTTCTTCACTCTTGAAGAAAATCACCTCTACCTTATGGCATGTGGAAAGTGGGATGCCCAACCCTTGGGTGTGGAAGAGAATAGAGGGAGGGGAGGCATGGAGAAGGAGAGAGAGACCCTTTCGTTTCACCAAAATTCTTCTTAGAAACCCTAGAGA
>KE507748.1:46815-63912 GCA_000441515.1 Elaeis oleifera
AATTAACAAAAATTAACAATTTTGGTGTCATCGTGTAGATTTTCCAAAGATCTATCACATATAATTAAATCATACTAAAATCACAAGATTTTGGTATGATTTTCTTTTATTTTCATTCTTTCTCATTCTTATCCATTTTTAACAAAAAATAAAAAATAATATTACTAAGAAATAACACATTATCTTACCTCCGGTCAAAGATCAGCCTCTCCTCGAACCACTCCTGCAATTTGACGGAGTTTTTCTTTTTTTAATTTTTCGGAGGTCTCAACAGTTTCTCAACGAAACTGTTGAGACCTTCATACGCTTCGGGAGTTCTCTGAGACTTCTCAGAGAACTCTAACGCCTCTCAGTCATTTAAAAAATCCCCGATCCCACCCCTTCCCCTCCCCACTTTTTCCACGTGGGAGATGTCGGCACAATTCGATTCATGCCGAACCGGTACCGAACCGACCATACCGTCCGATTTGGGAGGTATGGACGCGAATTGGATTGAACCGGATTGTTCGGTGCGGTTCGGGGGATTTTCAAAAAAAGGTCTGAATCGGACTAGTAAGGCGCCGGTCCGGCTCGGTACGTCACGTACCGGACGGTTCGGCCCGGTACAGTGAACCATGTTAGTATGTATGTAAGCATGCATATTTGTATTTTGTTTCTCTGAGATATTTCATTCTATGACTATATCAAGTTTATTTTCAGAGATGTTTTTTTCTTGGTTGATTTTTCAAGTATGTAATTCATGGTTCACCGTTTCGGTACCAGGCCTCATAATGGTAAAATTCTATTATAGTGTCGGTACACGGTTCAATATAGTAAGATAGTGTCGGTACGGGATGGTATGGCATATCATTAGGGTATCAATATGGGGCGGTATGGGGTAGTATGGCTAACCATGATGTGATTTGTTTTTAGGGTTAGTTCCATATAGTTCATTCATTTTTATATAGAACTTGTAATCTATAGAGGGCAGGCCCTGATGCAATGTATGGTTGCTCTATTATGACCTGGTTGTTATGTGTTTGAAACATAGGAGCATAGAAGCAATTTCTTTGCATGTGTGGGTGTGGTTGCATACATCTGACCCTTCCCAAACCTTGCAGAGATGGGAGCCTCATATATTAGGACAATCTTTTTTAGAACTTGTAATCCATGTTTTTTCTTTTTTTTTTTGTTGATCAGGTTGATATGCATATCCATATTCTTAACTTGTGAGATATTTTCTTTGTTGTTTAATAGAAGTGATTGAAGTCACAATAAGCCATTTTTACACAAAACTTATGTAGATATTATTTTTAAAGATGCAGCCAGGCATGCAAGTATAATTAGTTATGTGGAAATGTTCTATGGAACAAATGAAGAATACATGCCATTCTTCTAAGTTTTATGATATGGTGAAAAGGGTAAACATCTGGTTCTATGAAGCCTTGAAGTGTTAAGGGTGGTCATATAGCTTAATTCTTGGGAAGTGAAAGCAAGGTGTGAGACCTGAGTGAGTTAAAATCTGGGAGGTAGTTTGGCATAATTGGAGGGACTTGCCCGCCCTAGTATGGAAACAAATATGGCTCTTCAAGACTGAGGCTAATGCACTGATTTGAACTATTGGTTTACCAGTAAAAACAGGAAATCATTAGAGGATTTCACTAAGCCATAGAAGGATAATTGGGTAAATGGTGTGAAGGTGTGGGGGTGAATTTCCTGTCAAAGAATGCTAAGAAAGATATCCTAGGACTACTAATAATTACATGCAAGCAATTTTTTAACACAATGATAGACTTTTCCTATGATAGTTTGTTATGCACTACGCAATCTTTCTTAAGCGGAGCAAATTTTTGGCACATTCTTACATACTACATACAACCACTTATAGTTCTTAAGTGTCCCGATTAGTTTCATAGTGCATTTTTTATTAGTGATTTGCAGTTGAGTTTGAGGAAAAGGACACTAATATACCAAACGCAGGCTTACCTATATGATGTAAAATAAGGGTTGCAATGACCATATTATGTCTTAGCATGTCTTTTGGTCTATTTGGACTTGAGTTGGTTTTCCTTTATCAACAGATTATGGGGAATGCTTGCATTCCTTTTAATCCAGCCATTAAATCCTTTCTATATCTAGTGTTCCATCAATTTACACAATGTCAGCTTGTTAAACTTTAATAACAATCTAAGTCAAAATCTTGTGTTTGATTTTAAATGCCAACTTCTATTTTGGTATTTTCAGGACAAATGGTGTAGGGGGAGAGGGTAAAAGGTCCCATATGGTCAGTAAATGACTGGGAATTAATAAAAATATCTGCTCCATTTTCTTAATTAAGTGTCACCATCATCATCATCACTTAAGTCTTATCAAACTAAGTTGACATTTTTCTATTCGTTGTCATCAATTCTAAGTTCAGGAGGCTCCATTGAAGGACTGGGCAAATTTATAAAACCAATTTGGACTGTCAACCTGATGTTGGGTCTCTAAGAATTTGTGTTGAGTTTGTGGCGGCACCACTAGGCAAGAGGACTTGCCATTAATCCTAGAAGGCGAGCCTCAAGTAGGTAGCTGTATCTTGTTGCTTGTAGTTTAAACTTAAGCAACTAGGCATTGTTGTTTTGCCGGACTTGGAAAAGCCTAAAGAAAGAACAATGATGACAGGACTGATGTAGGGAACCGATTTCATTTGCTTTTGACAAAGTTTGGTGGTTTTTGCGTATGTGTGAGTGAGACATAGTGGGATTGGTAAAGTCAAATTTGGTAGACTAATTTTGTGCGGACTCTTTGTTACCTTGCAACTGTTTTAGATGCACTTATTTTTGGGTATTTCTAATGTTTCTTATACTTTTGTGAATTCAAATCCTCTGTTGTTATCATATCTGCTTGGTTTTACTTACAATTGATCTCATGTGAATGTTCCAGCTGAATTACATAATCATTTTGATGGTATTGTTAGCATATTAAAAAACCTCCTTCACATCATCCGACCAACTTGTCAATCTTTGGTACTTTAGATTATTGTTATAATAATGCCATTACTTGGTTATCCATGTTGCTTTTGCATAATTTTCTTGTCATTTCTGTTGACATCTTATTTATAGTGGTGTTCATTTGTTGTCAGAAAGCCAACATGCAGAGATAGAGCGGTTTTCTGACAGGTTCAAGACAAAGAAGCAATCAAAGCGTGAATCTCTTGCAGATTATCTAAAACTAACTCCTTCAAATTTCCCTCCTGAACTAATTCATGGTGGGTGATCTGTGTGTCCTCCTTTTATATAGCTGCTGACTGTAAAGAGTTGTGATTTTATTTGGAAGAACAATTAATGTTCTTATTTGTAATAACTAATCTTTTGAGATTTATTAGTGATATGGTCATAATTTCAGGCTCAAGAAGAGTGCAACATGATAGTAAGAGATTACGATGGGATAAAGATTCAGGTTTGATGAAAATTGATGGCCTTGAATATATTGTCCCCTCACTTTCATATTTTTGCTGTTATATTTTTGTATTTGCATTCTGTGAAGGTTATGAATAGTTGTGTAATTCTGGTATAATGTCTTGCCTTCCGATCAAGCTTAGCCCTATATTGTGAGGATTCATTGATCATATATTATGTCTAACACATGTTGATATATTTATTGCACGTGATCTTTAGGTGATGTCAGCTACTTTTTAATATTTTTTTTATTGAGAAAGATTGCACCAATTTTTACCAATTTTAGTTTCTTGATAAGATCTAAGATCTTTATTTGGCAATTGCATACCTTATCTTGAGTTATGAAGTAGGTGAGCACTTCAGTCCCCGACTATAATGTAGAATGTGATTATTCTAAGCCTTTAAATACTATTTGTTGCCACCACATCTTGATTGATATTAATTTCAATTTCCACCATGAGGTGGTCTTGGAGCAATGTTAAGGTTGCTTCATTATAACTTAGATGTCATGCATTCAAAATACGAAAACAGCCTCTCTGCACACAGTGGCGGATCTAGAAATTTTACTTATGGGGTCAATATAATAAAGAAGTGAAGGAGCTACAAAGAAAAGAAGAAAATAATAATAATAAAATATTATTTTTAAAATAATAAATATATAAAATGATAATATACAATACCTTAAATATCTTTATAATAAAATAATTGATGTGATCCATTTAAGATATAAAAATAAATTGGTGTGGGGTTTAAATATAAGAGATGGATGGATGGGTTGGGTGGGGTATTAAAAAATAAAAAATAATTAATAAAGAAAGAAAAAGAAGGAGAGAGGTCAAAGTGGTGTGAGAGGAGAGGAAAAGAGAGGTAGGACATGTGAGTCATTACAGAGAGAAAACGTAGATCATAATTATTCTTTTGATGTGGTCTTATCCTTTATTTCTTTAAAATTTTATGTGAGATATGGAGTCAATTCATAAATTTAGTGGGTCAATTTTGATTTTTCTAATGTTATGGGTCAATTTTGGTTTTCCCACAACTTTTCTTACCAATAGCCTAGTATATAAATACATGGGTTTTTTTTTTTTTTGTTGGGGTCAATTGACCCCACATTCTCCCCATTGCATCCACCAATGTTTGCACATGGGGTACGATTATGTACATCCGACCTCCCCAGATCTCAAAGTAGTAGGAGTTTCATGCATTGGGACACCCTAGTAACTTCATTTCCCCCATGTCAGCAGGATTATTTGAAACATAAATTAACCTGCTTAGTTTATTGTTGAACAGAAAGATTTGAGCCTGCTGTTCTGAATCACTAGGAAGCCAACTTTATTAGTGGATGTTAGGAGCGTAAATTAACTTTGGGATTCACTTTATGCATATTTTGCTATTGAATACCTTCATCGGTGAAGGTTGTTTACTACATCATATTTATCATTTCATAATCATTTGAATGTTGTTGATCCAAGTATATTAGTGGCATGGAATCATTGTTATTCCTAACTAGGCCTAGATGTATGTGTTATTCAGTTCTAGTCATACGTTATAAATAAGTTACTAATGATGATAAAATTGTTGTTTGGATTTTCTTGAGCTGTTTGGTTGCATACTATTTAAAATTTACTTATGCCTCTCTTTTGAAATTCTTGTGTAACACTAGTTGGTGTACTTTCAATCGGTGTTCGCCAAACCATCTCGAACTGGGCGGTTCAAGGTGTTTCGAGCCCTATTGGTGGCAAACTGGGATGGTTTGGCTGGGCAAATTGCAACACTGGAGGAGGGAGAGGGAAAGAGAGAGAGGAGGGGGAAAGAGGGGATGATGCTGTCGGAGGCCGGCGGTGGCTTGCTGAGGCCATCAGAGGGCCGTGGAGGCCTCCACAGCTCGGTGTCGCTCGATAAAGTGTTTAATCAAGAGAGAAAGAGAGAGGGGAGCGACAGTACCAGAGAGGCGCAGCTATCGTAGAGGCTGTCGGAGGGTGCTGGGTGGTCGTTGTGACCATCAGGTGGTGGAAAACGCGCAGGCGGAGCCGCGACAGCGGAATAGGGACGACCGCCCCTATTCAATCATCGCGTTCTTTTAAAAAATGATGATGAATAATGAAGCCGGTAAATCCATCGCCGGCTTCATTGTTTAAAGATTTTTTTTAAAAATCTTAACAATAGTGAAGCCGGCAATGGGTGTGCTGGTTTCACTTAAGTCAGCTAACTCATTGTCGGCTTCATTATGGTCAGGATTTTTAAAAAAATCTTGTGAAATGGGGCAATCGTCCTTGTTTCACGCCCACGACGCCGCAGGCTGTGATTGTGCCATCCGGCAGTCATATTGGCCAGCTGAAGGCCCTCTGGTGGCCTCTTCGATAGCTTCCTTCCTTCCTCTTTCCCTCCCCCCCTCTCTCTGTCGAGAATTGGAGGAAGCGGAGGCCTTGGCGGCCTCCGAGCATGCCCACAGCTCGCCTGTGGCCATCGCCGGCATCTCCTCTAGCCATCCTCCCCTCTCCCTCTTCCTCTCCCTTGCTTTTGCTCCCCTCTCTTTTTTCCTTCTTCTCGGTTCCCTTCTCTGTGTCGGTTTGCACCAGTTCGGTTTGATACGGATCTGTACTGTCAGTCAGCCAGGCCCGATTCCGGTTCCGGTTCCGCCTTCCTTGCTTTCAATTGTTGAACTTGAAGATGGTATGTGCAGGTTGATTTCGACTCCATCCAAATGTATTGTTAAATTCTGTTACTTTCTTCTTTGTATTTTATTGTTTGACATTGTTGAGTTATGGTGCCTTCTTTCCTTCTTTTGTGTATTGTCGTTTAATTTGTTGGAATTTCACAATGTAGAATATTAATGTTACTTAAGTATTCGTTTTCTGTGTTGTCCTTGTCTGTTAGTCATAGCTGAATAGAATAATACTGCAGGCAACTAGTTGATATCATATTAAAATTGTTCTTACTTGCATTTTGTGCTTTATCATACAGATGGACAAGTATTTGATGTGTTTGCAAAGCTTGAAGAGTCATACAAGGCAAGTAGCTGCATTTGATAATATAATCTCTTTTGCTTCATTTACACAATTTAAGTATATGATATATTGTGACAACTGACAAGTTTGTTTGAATATGTTTGAGTTGTACTTCGGAAAGTGGCTAGCTCTAGAATTAGTTATTTTACTGCCTCATTGTGCTGCCAAGGATAACTTTCCTGAATTTCTTATTGAATAGTTTGCAAGTTTTTGTATTTGCTTTCTTCTCATGTATGTGGGTTAAAGCCTATTTGTTAAACTAGTGTACATCTGTCGCAGATGCTCAGTGTTGCAAGAACTACTTTTGGCAAATTAATTATGGACTTGCCCACTTTTTCTCTTTTTCTGCCCTTGTATGTGCGATATATCTTTTCTACCTTTGTTTTGCAATTATCAGGGAAGAGATGAGAATGTGGGACAGGAGAAAAAAGGTGATAGTGAAGAAGAGGAAGATGCAGAAAAGAGGTGGAACAAGAAAGCACTGATGATGATGACTATAATCAGGTTAGTATGTCGGACAATGATTATGCTGTTCTGTAGTCTGTGATACTGCCTATAAGTTGTTTATGAACTACAATGAAAAAGCTTGCAAATTATTGTCCTTATACACACTCGTACATGCATATATATATATATATTTATAATTGATTGTTTATTTATTATTTTTGTTCTATACATTTTAATAATTCTCGTGTACTGGACAATGTAGAGGATGGATGGATGTTAGGTGGGGCTCGATGGGGCAACCATTTTGCTTGACCATGAATCCTACGTTAGCCTAAGGAGAGTTAGTGGAGAAGGATTTTTTGTGGGCACTCTCTCTCTCTAATCGCTCCTGCTTCTCTCCTTAGTCCATATATCCACCCATCATGCCTCTAGGGACTCTCTCTACCTCTCCTTCCATCACCGCCTCACCACAGCCTCCTCTGCTGATGTGCCTCTCTCTACCCCTCTCCATCGCCGTGTCTCTCTCATTCTTCCCTATTGCTGCCATCCACTATTGCCCTAGTTTCCTCTTTCTGGCTCGAGAACCCATCTCCTATGGACACTGAGGATCCCAACACCATACAAATTAGAGATCACCTTGAGCAAAGAGATCGCATCAAGAATGGTGGATTTGCACATCCAGATTAGTGAACCACTATGCTTTTATAGAATTTTGTCATAAAAGAAGAATATGTAGAAGAAAATGTTTGGACTATGACCTTGAAAATATGTGATGGGATTGCGTGGATTCGAGCCTTCACAAGGTGAGCAAAAAATATACGAGCCTTCGGATTGACTTGGATGACCTGGCTCCATGACGGAGCTTTGTGTATATCATCAGTAGTATTGCATTTTGTTGAGTTTTGGGTCTTAGCATCATTTTTTAAAAAGGCACCTCACACCATCTGGTACGGGTGTATCATACCATATTGATCTTGTACCAATATACTGTTTCATATCATACAGATACTTTGTACGCTGTCTTGTATTGTATTGAGCTGCATACCGAGGATGGTACCAGTACGGAGTCTGGTATCGAGATGGTGAACTTTGATTTTAATTATATTTTGTTTCTATTTTAGTTAATGTTATGTTTAGTATAGTGTGAAAAGGATTGAATTTTGGTGGCTAGTTTAGTCATATGTGTTATTAAAGAGTCAAAAGGGCATTTTAGGAATAAATAGTGGTGGATTACTGTTCACTGTACTGTAGCATGACCATGCCTTTTAAGGGCTCTTTATTTTGGGGTTCTTTTTGATGTTGTGTGCATAATTTTCGTCAATGAATTAAGGTTCTCTTTCTCATCTCTTCTACTTGTTTTCTTCTTCCTTTCTTTCTTGTTTCTGCCGTAT
The DNA here is from genome assembly GCA_000441515.1 of Elaeis oleifera. NCBI lineage: Eukaryota > Viridiplantae > Streptophyta > Magnoliopsida > Arecales > Arecaceae > Elaeis > Elaeis oleifera. Next base: position 55,081 of record KE507748.1, read on the forward strand.
TACAGCCGAAAGCAAACATCCTTCTACCCTTGGTGCTGTTCCCTCATAGCAGTCACTCTACAATCAACAATGAGCTTCTATTTCAGGCTTCATTTATCTGAAGCCCGATCTGCATGAATCCAATCAAATCTGCAACTTCTACGGATCTGTCAACCCCTTTCTTCGTTTATGGAAAACCTTGCAGTCAATCAGCAAATCCTAAACCTAGTCCTTAGAGGGTGTTGATTCCTACTGTAACCGAGGTCTTGGATCTTGGATTGTCGTACATGATCTACAAGCAAGAAATGGGAACATACTGGATCTGGACAATAATTGCAGCATATTCATCTAGATTGATGAAAACCATTGCTTTGCATCCTTCAAAGAATTCTGGTAGCTTTCAGTACTGTTGTTGCGAGATCACATGCGTTATTGTGAAAAGCTATTGTCCTAATCTGATTTCAACCAAGATTTTAAATCCCATGAGATGGAGGTGTTGCCATAGGCTCTCGGGTGGACACCAGATTGACTTGATAGTAGGCAAGAATCAGAGATACTGAAGTGCGAATGCCAAGTGCCACTTGCAAGCAAGTCCACTTGCCAGAGAGTGTTCGGTAGGAGATATTTCGATGGTCAAGTCAGTTGGAAGTTGGGAATAGAGGAAGAAAGAGAGGTGTAAAGAGTAGAGGAGAGTAACGATTTGCCCTCAAGAGTGCTCGAGAGACTCACCTGGAGGTCCCCATATTCTTCCCTTTTGCAGACAAGGGATTGGTGGCCGTCTAAGGAAGGCTGGTGGTTGGCCTTGCCATAATCGCGCACGCGGGGTCAACGCGTAGCGTCCATCCATTATTTCAGCAATAGCATCGTGATCTTGGCAATCTCTTGCCCCTTTTGTGCAATATTGGTGATCCTCTGTAGGTGTATGTTGGCAGTCCCTGATCGGCATGATTGTCGCACCAGGTCGAGGGCACCCAACTACACGGGTTGTCTTAGTCCGAGCCCAATTAGTTTGGTGTCATCTGAGGTTAGTTCCATATTGGGGGGGGGGATCCTAGTTTCTCCATTGAAAAAGATATCCCGTGGTCCCGCTCCATCCTAGTGGAGGTCTCGATCAAGTGTCCCGATAGATACCCTCTGGTTCTCTCCCCTTCTTTTCTTTCTTCTTATCTATCTTTCTTTCTCGTCTTTCTTCCCATCCTTTCTTTTTCTTCTCTTTCATTCCTTTCTTTCCTTTTCTTCTACCTTCCTTTCTTTACTTTTCTTCTTTCTTTTCTTATCTCTTCTTTTCTTTCTTTTTCCTTTGTCTTCTTCTCTTTCTTTCCTTCATTTTCCTTCCTTTATTTTCTTCTCCCTTCCTTTCTTTCATTTTTCTTCTTTTTCTTCCTTTCACAATTTTCTTTTCTTCATACTTCCTTGCTTTCTTTCCCCTTTCTTCTTCTCTACTATGGATGGGTTTCGGAGTTCGGATCCCATCGCTATCCTATTTCTTATAGGAACGAGATAGGATCGCTGGGACACCCCTTGTTCCATTAGGACTCAAAATCTTGATTTCAACAAGTGGCAGTTAGGTGTCTATATCAAGCATATTCTTTGCATTAGAATAGCTTGTAATTTGAGTCCCAAGCTTGGTAGTTTCTTAATTTTAATTTCAGATTGTTGTTTAGTATTGCACAACATATATTCAGATATTTACATCCGTATCGTTAAAGTTTATATATATTTGTTTAGGGTTTCATATTTGAGAGGCATCTATTATTATGCTCCCTAGGGTTGTCCTGTATAATATTTCGTATCAAGGCGTCCGTTGAGCTATGTTCTCATTGTGGCCGATCCAGTCTTATGAAGCATATTTAATTATCAACAATGCCCTTTTGAACATGTCCTTGATGAAGGTTTCACTAGAGACCTCGAACCACATGAGTTTGTAGATTGGGTCAGATTGATATGATGTGGCTGACCAAATTTAAGTTTGCTTCACCAGGACAAAACTAAAGGTCAAGCCTACATGGTGGAGAGGCATAGAAAATAACGTGATTTGTCAAGGTCGTGCTCCTATTATTAGTTGGGAAGAGAGAGAAGTCGTTTAAGGAAGGTATTTGTTTGCCTACCACAAAAAGCTTTTTATTGTTAAACATCAGAATAAATATGACCAACCTATTTCTTTAAATACTCCAGGACAAGAATTTGGAGAAACTGGAAAAAAGTTACTGAGTTTTCAACAACCAAGTTGGTGAAAGATCTTGGTTGTGTGGTAGAAGGCTTGCAAAAAAGCAATGCAAACTAATATGTTAAGCACCTCATGTTTAGGAGTACTGTCAGACATATCTAGATGCAAGAACAGTGAAGCTAATTTCAATTAAAAGCCATATCAAAGTACCTTCAGGTCAAGTCGGGATATGTAATCAACGAAGCATCAACCATTCATGTGGCAATGGAACTGAAAGAAGATGCAAAGGAGTTATCTAAAGAATTTGATAATGTACAAGATCTAAAGACAGTGGAACAAATGACAGTCATAGAAGAAGCTTCCCAAGATTCACATTTTAAGGAAGAGCATAATGAAGTAAATAATAATGAGGTTATAAACTTCAAAGATTCTATTACGATGTTAAAGAAAAGGTGACACCTATTGCTGATCCATCAGAAGAATACTGTTTGGATGCCGAATTTCCTAAAGAACTTACGATCCTCATAAATTTAACGGACAGATTGCCTACATTTTCCATCAAACCTTGGAGAAGCCGTCACCTTACAAGAAATAAATGTTGATTATGGTTTCTTTGTGCAATGCAACATTGTGAAGAGCAAGGCTAACATGAAAGCGAATGAAACCTTAGCTGATTCAAAGCAGATCAAGATTTACTTTATCAAGAACAAAGATGTTTGATTAGATGACATGTCAATTGGAGCTTGAAACCTACTCATCCAATAGTTCGTATCTATTGCTAGTTATCATTGAGATGAGGAATCAATAAAAGCAGCCTCAAATTTGACCTAACTTGAGGCGAGTTATTCCACAGAGTGGAAGTGAATGATGGTGATCGATAACATGTCATGATGCATTGAAGTACTGCAACATGAGATTTTTCACAGATATAATTATAATTATCAATTTTCTATTTTCATTTCCAGTTATTTTAGATTTTGTAGGTCTTTAAAATTGAAGGTCAAGATTAAGAGATCTCAGATTTTAATTGTTATCTTGACAAGACCTATTTACTGTGGTGGTACTTTCATGGCACTGTTCACGCTACAGTGAACAGTAACCACAGCTTATTAGTGGCAGATTTGGGATTTTAAAATAGAGTCGAGGTATGGTTTCTGTTTTGTTATAAAGAAGGGACTCTACATAGATTATGAATTGAAGAATGGAGTCTTTGGTTTCTTTACTCTTGTGGCATGATTTTGCAATGGAGGTGCATGGCCTTCAAACCCTAGTGATTTCTAGGTCAGAGCGAGTCTGGTATTGTTCTTCTTTTCTTTACTACTTCTACGGCCTTCAGATTTATCCAGTTCATTATTTTCTCTGGGCTTTTTATTCTATTATTGCTGCTGACCCTCATAACTTGCAAACCTAACAACACAGCTATTCCGTTGCAATTGTGCCACTGCTAGCCATCCATTGAAGGCCAACAACCACCTGTCAGGGTCTATTTCAGGTCAGATTAAAGCTGTTCTCATAAAAGACCTTGTTCTGGTATTGAACCAAGCCTGCCAACCTTCCATCACAAACTATAGATAATCCCTGCAAACCCTAACCATGCTGCCTCTGATAGCATTAGTCTTTCAGATCTATAGTACTGCAGAATCATATCTGCTGTTTCCATCTTTCTTGTTTTTCTTTAATTTATCCTTACAATCCACCAATGTATCCCTCTTTCTAGCCAAAAGTACAGCTAATTGCTTTGTTGTATTAACCCAAAACTTACTACTAAGCCGGAATTTCCAGCAACCTATAGGTTTAACCCTTGCTTGCCTAGATCTGATATAGTTCTACTGTCTAGATGCTTACCTTGCTTTGGTTGCATGGGCTTCCTAAGACCATTGTCTTAGATAGGGATGAAAAGTTGATGAGCTATTTCTAGAAAAAACTCTGCAGAATGATCAACATGACACTCCACTATTGAATACCATCCACAGACTGAAGAGGAAGACAGAGGTGGTAGATGAGTTGAGATTGTCTAAGATGTCCTACGGTAGATCATGTGTCTGGTTGGCATTAGGCGTGTTCAGTGGCAGAATTTACTTATTACAGCTCCTTCAATCGGTCTACAAGTCGAACTGTCTGAGATTGTCATGGGTTTCCAGCAGAGGATACCTGAAGATCTGATTCCCCTACCTATTGCATCTAGAAATAGTGATTTAGCCTATTCATTTGCATATCATATGTAGAATTTGCATGCTGAAATTCACTATAAAATAGCTTGTAGCAATGAAACCTACAAACCTGCAGCAGATCTATGTTGTAAGTACCAAGAGTTTGTAGAGGCAGATATGATGATCGTTCGAGTCCATTCAGAGAGGTTTCCCATGAGGAACCTTGAAGAAACTGCATGATAGAGAATGGGTTGTGAAAAATTGGTGTGGATGCTTATGGGTTGGATCCTCCTAAAGACATCGGTGTCTACACTGCTCCAGCCCGCAGATATACCTTTTGAGCCTTTTCCTTCTTCCTTTCCCATTACTTCTACTGCTGCATCTTCTACATCTCCAAGAGATCGGTGTCTACACTCCCACAGCTTCCCACTCCACCTCTCCAACCGCTAGGAAGGGAGGATGAGATTGAAGACATCATGGATGAGTAGATAGTTTACACCAGCACATGTGTGTTTCAGAAATACTTGGTCAAATGGAGAGGAAGCCCAGATTCAGATAGCACGTGGATTGCAGTTGATGAGGCACCAAGGCTTCACTGAGAAACTTTGGCCTTTATTTGCCAGAGGTGAATTTTCCAAACCATATAGAGTTGATAGGGATCATGATGGATTTCGAGTACACATAAGACAAGCAGAGAGACATCCGAGCCTTTGAATTGACTTGAATGACCTGGTGCTACAACAGGCGCTTCACGTTTGTCATTTCTATTATTCGAGTTTGTTGAGCTTTTGGTCTGAATGTCATTTGTTTTAATTTAATTATATTTTCTGTTTTTGTCCATGTTTTGTTTGGTATAGCATGAAAAAGGCTGAATTTGAGTGACTAGTTTAGCCACGTGTTATTAAAGAGTCAAGAAAGAATTAAATAAGGCATGGCAGGTTAATATTTATGACAGTGTAGTGTGAACAATAATGCTATAGTATGGTGCCCTTTAAAGGCCTTTCTGTTTTAGGATTGTTAATGGATGTTAAATGCAGAATTTTCATTAACGAAACAAGTTTCTCTTTCTCCTGTCTATGTGAGGCATGGAATATGGGTGTGAGTCCTTAGCGAGTGATTCCCGACCGAATAGTTGTGAGATGGGTTTGTTTTCTTCTAAGGAGTATTTCCTAGCCATCTTTCTGTTTCTTTCTTTCTTCCTTTTCTGCCATATCACAACACAAAGTGAACACCCTTCTCCTCTTGTTGTAATTCTTCATAGCTGTCACTTTACAGCCGACAAGCAACACATATTTCAGGCCTTGATCTATCCAAAATCTTATTGGCATGAATCCAGTCAGATCTACAACTTCTGCAGACCTGTCAGCCCTCTTTTGGGTTCTGGAAAACCTCGAGTAAATAAGCAAATCCTAAACATGGTCCTTGGAGCGTGTCAATTCCTAGTATAATTGAAAAAGTATCGGATCTTTGGCTGTCATAATCTGGGAGCAGGAAACAAGAGTAGATCGTATCTAGATGGTGATTGCAGCATATTCACCTAGGTGAGTGAGGAATCATTGCTTTGCATCCTTCAAAAATTCAGGTAACTTTCGATACTTTTGTTGCAAGATCATATCCTTTATTTGTGGAAATCTATTGTTCGATCCGATTTCAGCAAGTGGCATTTAGGTTATAATTTGAGTTGGAAGGTTTGTTTCTTTATTTTAATTTTGGATGGCTGTTTAGTGCTGCATGGCATTATATTTTCAGATATTTACATCCATAGCATTTAAGTTTGCATAGGTTTAGGTTAGGGTTTATCATATATTTGTGGGGCATCAATTATTAGGTTCCCTAGGGTCGTCCTACATCATATGGTAATAAAAAAATTGGAGTTTATCTTGGTTTGTATTTCTTCTGAGATTTTTGAGTCATGGCCATTTCTACTTCGTCCGAGACATGCTGAATGTGGTTCCAGAATGCTGAAACATTATTCTGGGATGTGTGTGATAAGGGGATTAGGTGTTTCCTGCTTCTAAGTGCTCATTTACCTTGTTTCCCAACCGAATCTCAATCTCTATGGCATTCAAAGATGACACTCCTTTTTACAGCTATCTATAAAGCAATTGTAGGGTTGTATGCTGCATATTATTATGTACTGAACCTATTCCTTGAATGTGGGTTTGCTATTCCTTCACTTGACTCCCAGATTTCTCATCTGGGTCCATTACCAATCTAGAATCCTGTGTCCACCAAGGGGTATGACTATCATCATGTGTGCTCCACTGGAACCTTGTTGTCCTTGGTTCTGGCAGCATGGATCCTCTGATAGAAGTTACAGTTAGGACTTTGGCGTAGGAGATGAAAAGAAGATAGGAGAGATTGGGATGGGACCACGGGGAGAGGAAGGACTGGCATAATAATCTTTCTTGGATGATCATCATATGAAAAAAAACAGGTTTAATTTTTTGTAGTATCATTTCGTTAGATGACAGGGACCATTTACTTCAGAAAACTTATATGACAGAGCTTGGTTTGTTGAATAGAAAGGAATGTATTGGAATTTGGTCTTAAAATAAGGATCTGAGTGTCAAGATCCCATTGATTGTTAATTGTTTTCTATGACTGAATCGTCATCATAATAGAAATGATTGTTTTCAAAAGGAAATCAATTCTTTAACTTGAATCAATATAAGCAGGCTAGCATGTACACAATATCTTTCTTTGCATGGCTTGAAGAGCATAAGTCTGACTCTTCCACTATTGTTTTACAGAACATAGATTTTGATGACGATGAAGATGATTGGAACATCGAGGAAGCAGAACGTAAGTGTCGTCTGATAGCCTATTTCATGTCTTGAATTAATTGCAAGAACTCGTTTAAGACATATATGATTTTGTTTTCCTAACCTTAAAAGCAGTACTCCTAGTATAATGGAAACTCTTTTGGAGTCCAGTCCTTTTAACTCCAGTTACAATATATTTACAAAATACTCCTTGTTAAAATGATGTGAGCCATCCTCTCTTTTTTCTCTTTCTCTTATTATGATTCCATCTGCTTTTTCTGATTCCTTTCTTGAAAATTTCTTTTCCCCATTTATATCTTTTCCTCTTTTTAATGAAACTTAATTCTTTTTATCTTTTCGTTTTTCTTTCAGTACATACAAAATATGTATCACATGTGCTACATAGTAGTTTGAATAAAGCTTACAAGGATGGGTGATTCTCTTTGAGGCTTTTATAAATGGCTAAATAGACTAGGTGGCAGTCCCATATTTTATCACATATATGAGCTTGAATGGATTTATTGTGCTAAAATATTTGGCTGTCCTTTATTAATTTATTATTTGGCCAAAAATTGGTATTCATTTGAACAGTTCTACTAAGACTAGCTTGTCCTGATGTCTCAGATGAAGATACATACGAGTAAAAAGCATATTATGCAATTGGATGTTGGGATGGTATGTACTTACTCATCACTTTTTTCTTTTCTTTTTTTTTTTGCCCCTTCTTTTTTTCGAATAGCTGTTATTTTTTTCAGTTATGTGTAATTTTTCACCCAAAGAAGTGGGATTATTCTTTTGATGTGTCATGTCGTCAGGCTTAAATGTGTAAATTTCTACTGTTAATCATTGTTTAAGGATAAGTTAATTCACCTTAGAAAGATATAATTTTAAGAATAAATTACAGCGACACCCGTTCAAATTTTTATGATTTGCACTTACATCCCTAAACTTCTATTGTTTCAATTAGACCCTCAATTTTAGGATTTGATTGCGATGTACCCCAATTGTCAATATTGTTAGGATCTATGAATACTTGATTTTCATGTGACATAATTTTATACATTATATTCCATAAATACATTTCTTTCCTGGATTGAAGAAAGGGTTACTTTTTTGGTGGGAAGAAAAGCGATCACGTGGCCATCATGTGACTCTTCCCCATTCCTCTTTCTTTTTGCTTGCTAGGAGTTATCGAGTGGGAGGTGAGAGTTCTTCTTGAGTATAGATCTTCCTCACTCTCTATTTCTTGCTTTTTTTAATTTGATGATAAAGTGGGTAAGTAAGATAAGGGGTTTATTATTATGTTATTGGTGGTCATCCAGTGGGAGGTGAGCATTCTTCTTCTTGAGTATAGATCTTCTTCATTGTCCATTTCTTGCTTTTTTTATTCGATGATAAAGTGGGTCAGTAAGATAAGAGGTTTTATTGTTATGTTATTAATGATTCTCTCTTCCCTCTTGCGCTCTTTTTACTTTTGCTAAGGCCGTGGGAAAGGATTTCTAGAAAAGAAGAGTTGGGATCTATCTCTATTTTGATCTCTTAACCTTTTTTTCTTGTCAATATAGTCTTCATTATAATATGGTGTCATTCTCTTACTTTACTAACCAACCTCCTTTTTTTCTTTTTTTCCTATAGGAGTACTCTAGTCACCATCTTCAGGCTATCCTGTAATCTCATGACACCTCAAAGACATGCAATCACCTTCCAATAAATTTCCCAACAAAAGGGATCAAATTTCCTAATAGCCTGTGAATTCACATTTCGAAAAGGG
>KE507749.1:77674-91642 GCA_000441515.1 Elaeis oleifera
ATATATATATATATATATATATAGTGTTTAGAGCATAAAGATCACATCAATATATAACATACGATCAAGTGATGCATATTTAGCATATTAATTATCTAGCAATTTAATATGTATTTTTAAGTAAATTGAGATATAATTTTCGAAATATCATATTCATCAATATACACTACATTGCTCAATAAGGCACACTCATTGACTTTGTAATACATATCGTAAGTTTTTTTTTATACATCCCCTAATACACATCTTTAAATACATTAATATATAGTTTTCAGAATATAGAGTTTACTAACATACAGTATACAGTCAGATAATATCTAGTAATTAGTCATTTAACAATTTAATACATACTATAAATAAATTAGTACATAATTTTTGAAATATTATTTTCACCAATATATACTATATGATCTGACAATATACACTCATCGATTTTTGATACATACTATAAGTTACTCTAATATACACTTAGCAATGATCCAATACATATCTCCAGATAAATTAATGTATAGTTTTTAAAATATTTTTAGTTAAAATATATATTGGATCATTATATATATATATAATTTATAGTATGTATCAGAAAGTTAATGAGTGTGTATCACCGGTCCGTATAGTATGCACTAGTAATTATATGATGTTTCAAAAATTATAAATCAATTTGTTTGGAGGTATTTATTGAATTAGTAGATAATTAGTATCGATTTATCTGCATGTATGTATTGACTTACTTCATAATTAATTTATTTAGTGTCCATTTGTTTGAAGATAATTTGGTATGAAAAAATGAATACCATATCAGATTATCATGTTTGGTATGAAAATTAGAAGAGAGAGATGGTAAAAAAATTGGTAGGCTCCATATTTATTTTTCGAAGAGAGAAAATAAACAAATATCATGAGAGGATTAATATTTAGTAAATTTTTGAATGGTGGTAATCTATACTTGATAAAATATTTTAATAAATTATATATTAATTATTAAATTTATTCTAATATCTTTTCAAATTCATTCAATAAAAAAATTTTACAAAAAATTAAGATGCAGATGGTATATAAAAGACAATATGATTATAGTCATTATATAAAATTAATTGGAGGTCACAATGCTATCCTAATATTAAAAATTATTTATTTTGAAAGATATTGGTATATGTTATCTGACCTCATCATCTGAACATGTGGCAACAGATGATCTAAATCTAATGTTCTTTCAAATCACATCGATAGTTTATCGATCTGTTTTTTGGTATAACATCCGAATTAGTCTAATCTAGAACTGATCTTAAAAGTATAATGCTCATCTCAACTTATGGTCGATCTTTGATAACTTACTTCTGTATTCAATTGACATAGTTATTAATACTAAAGAAGATACGATACTCAGTTCAGTCATTCACCAATCTCAGCTGTCACGTTGGCTTATTACCGATGTGCCCCAAAAGTTCAGACGATTATTTTACAGCTGTTATCCAGTTCGGCATTAGCTGTCTTTCAGCTATACTATAGTTTATCACCGTATAGGCAACCGTCCCATGATTTTTATATAGCTGGTCATTCTGTGATAACAAACTAACAGCTTAACAAACTCATAATAGTCTAATAATTTTTTTTAAGGCCTAAACAAGCTTCCTCTGTATAAAGGGTGACAAGATACTCTTCGGGAGGTGGGTAGTAAAAACTTACATAGCCCAGACTCTGATAAAAACTTCTCCCATTGAAGGGAATCCGAGTTCTCTTCACCTCAAACTTCTACTTCTTGCTTTCTACTTTTTCATTTTTTATTATCTATTCTCAAAGTTTTGGCTAATTTAAGCATCAAAGGATCCTAAATCGTAAGATATCTTATCGGTTTTAGGACTTCTTTTGTAGGTTCACTCATGGTCTGCATCGACTTGACCCTTAGTAGCTCTTTAGTTCGGTTCAAGATTGACCTCGTTATCAATTCTCCGAAGCCTTGCAGCAATAAATTGGTATTAGAGGAAGGATTTTTTTGAAATATCTTAATGAAAATGGTGAACAAGAAAGCATCGAATCATCCTTACCTTCTCCATCTTCTCCTGAAGATGTATCAGAAATAATCAACCATCAATTACTGTTGATCCACAACAATTTAGTTTCTGATCCAGTAAATCCAAGCTCTTACTACTGCGGTACAGCAACTTCAATGTACTATTAAGTGGCAGCAAGAAGCAACCCCCCAAGTAGTTCAATCGCACTATTCTCAACAACTAACTTCTCAAGATCCTTGCCATGATCATGCTCTTGATCTCACTGATCAGTCTTGGGAGGTAGAATCATCCACTTCAAATAAGAAGCTGCATGTGGAAGTAGGTCTTGGATAAAAGATCCAAGATCTTGAAAAAAGTTAATAGAGATATAGATTGGAAACCATTATCAAGGTAGAAGGAATTTCAGCCTACGATCCTCTTTTTCTCAATAAATTCTTGATGAACCAGTTTCTCTCTGGTTCAAGATGCCTATCATGGAATCATTCGATGGCTCTGCTGATCCTTTAGACCATTTTGAAAGTTTTAGGACCATTATGAGATTGCAAGGAGCGTCTGATGTCCTGCTCTGCATTACTTTTCAATTACCCTCGAAAATCTGTAAGAATCTGATTTTCGAACTCCAACCAGGATCTATATCCTTCGAACAGTTGGCCAAACTGTTCGTCATCTATTTGGTAATAATCAGATTCACCTAAAGAATATTAACAGTCTCTTTACTGTCAAGCAGTAGGAAGATAAATTTCTTCGAGAATATACGACGTACTTTAATGCCGCCACATTGAAAGTTAAAAATTTTAACAAGTTCATTGCAATAGCAACCTTGAAGCAAGGACTCAGAAGTAATCGCTTGATTTTTTTCTCTCAATAAAAACTATCCAAAAAATTACGAGCAAATGCTGATCTGGATTCAAAAGTACGCTCAAGCTGAAGAAGAAGAAAACATAGTTCATCAAGCGAAGAAAGTAGGGAACGGAAAAAAGCGATCTTAAGAAGAAGATTGTAGAATCAGTAGAACAACTCTGATCGATCTTAAAAAAATACGAGGTCCAGAAGCCCACCTCAGTGATTTGATTCCTACACTTCATTATCTGCTCTTTGAGCTAAGATATTGATAGAGATCAAAGATCAGAGATATCTTCGCCGACCTAATCCTATGAAGGCTCCACCAACTAAGAGAGATAAAAGAAATACTGTCATTATCATTGGAATCATGACCATGTAACTAAGAATATCGATAGTTAAAGATGAAATTGAGGCACTAATCCATTAAGATAATGTCAGCAAATATGTCTGAGATTGGGCAAATCAAACTACCGACCAATGACAAAAGCTCGATAATGAGAATAATCTTAATAAACCCACTGTTGAGTGTTGTTCTATGATGCATTTAAAAAATGGATGTAACAGATTAGCTAAAATAGGTTAGCATCCCTCTAATCGACTTCTTTCAAAATTCTGTAGCTATGGAAGGAGAGATCACTTTGCCTATCACTGCAGGAGTAGAACTTCATCAGTCAACTGTTAGACTCACTTTTCTAATTGTTAAAGTACCATCAGCTTACAATACTATTCTCAATCGATCTGAGCTCAACACCCTTAAAGCTATAGTTTTCACTTATCACTTGTTAGTCTGATTTCTAATGAAATATGGAATTGGAGAAATACAAAGAGATTAGATGCTTGCTAAACAATGCTTTTTGATAGTTACAAAAATGAAGAGACCTATGGAAGCTCTGTCAGTTGAAATACCGGATCAAGAAAGTAAATTTGATGTTGGTAAAAATCAAAGAGAATCGATCGAGAAAATTATTACTGTTCCTTTGGGTGATGTCCAGAAAAATAGTTCAGATTGGGTCTTTATTGGAGCGGATCTAAAGAAGAAATTGATATCTTTTCTTTGGACAAATGTCGATGTATTTGCTTGATCGATCTATAACATGTCTAAAATTTCAGCAGATGTTATTATACACAAGCTTAATGTTTATCCAAAGTATAAGCTAATGTAGCAAAAGAAAGAAGCTTTGCTTCAGAAAGATAAAAAGCAATAGATGAGGAGGTTAACAAACTCCTAAAAGCTAAATTTATCAGAAAAGTACAATATCTGAAGTGGATTGCAAAATATTATCATGGTTAAAAAAGTCAATGAAAAATGAAGGATCTATATTGATTATATCGATCTCAATAAAACTAATCTGAAGGATAGCTTTTCTCTCCCAAAGATTGATCAACTTGTTGATGCTACTTCAGGATACAAATTATTAAGCTTCATGGATGCTTTTTTTGGCTATAATCAAATTAGAATGATACTTGAGATGCCTTTTGGTCTTAAAAATGTAGGTGCCACATACCAATATTTGGTAAATAAGATCTTCAAGCAACAAATTGATCGCAATATAAAAATCTATATGGATGATATATTCGTGAAAAGTACTGAGTCAGATCAGCATATTATCGATTTGAGTGAAGCCTTCAGTGAACTATGAAAATATCGGATAAAGCTCAACCTCAACAAGTATGCTTTCGGAGTAACTTTGAAAAATTTTTTGAATTTTTTGTAACTCAAAGAGAAATTGAAGCCAATCTTGAAAAAATTTGAGCTCTACTCAATATGAAACATCTGAGCTCCATTAAAGAAGTTCAGTAGCTCATTGGATAAGTAGCATCACTCAGCAGATTTATTTTCAGATCAGCTAAAAAATACCTTCCTTCTTTAAAATTCTAAAACAGATCAAAGACTTTAATTGGTCAGATGAATATCGAGTTACCTTCGACAATCTTAAAAAATATCTTGGAATAGCTCCATTGCTATCAAAGTCGGTGGAAGGTGAGAAATTGTTATATATTTATCTATTTCAACTAATGTTGTTAGTTTGATTTTAGTCTGAAATGATACAGGAATACAAAAATTGATTTATCATATAAGAAAATTACTTAGAGATGCTAAAACTCAGTATTCTAAAATTGAGAAGATGATTTATAATCTCATTATATTGGCAAGATGACTCCGACCTTATTTTGAAGCTCATTTTGTGGTAATCTTCACTGACCAACTTTTAAAATCGATTTTGCAATGACTTGATACTTTCGATCGGATAGCCAAGTGAGCCATTGATTTGAATGAATTTAATATTCATTATTGATCTCGATTTTCATTGAAAGCTCAAATGCTAGCTGATTTTATTGTTGAATGCTTTATTCTGATGAAGAACCAATCTTGAAAGGTTTGAAAAATATCAACACAGACTCTTATTGGATACTGCATGTTAATGGAGCCTCAAATTCAAAAGAAAGCAGAGCTAGTTTAATTCTGACGAGCCCAGAAGGCGTTGTCACTGAACGCACCTTGAGATTCAATTTTGATACATCAAACAATGACACAAAATATGAGGTACTAATTACAGAACTTGAGATAGCTAAAGAGTGTTAAAAGACTCAAAAGTTTTCGTAAATTCTCAACTTGTCGGCGGTCAGGTACGAGGTCAATTTGAAGCTAAAAATTTCGTAATATCTCATTATTTGTGTAATGTGAGAGAATTACCAAAAAGCTTCGAGAATTTGAAAATCATACAAATCCCAAGGTCAAAAATACCTGAGCTGACGTCCTATCTCATTTAGCCATGTCAGGTTTCTTCGAGCTTAATCAAGGTATTCTTATTGGTATTCTTGAAAAGTTCAGTATTGAGGCCTTGCCAATTGCTCAAATTGAACATGAGCCAATTTGGATTGATCCATTAATGGACTATCTTACTAAAGAAATTTTGCCGACTGATTTAGTTAAACAAAAAATTAAAAGACAGGCCTTATAATTTATCATTCTAGATAATCAATTATATAAGAGGTCATATTCATTTTTCTACTTCAATGTCTGAGACCATCAGAAGCTGATTATGCCCTTCGAAAAGTTCATAAAGAAATTTGTGGTAATCACTTAGGGACAAATCTTTAATTAGCTTATAAAATAATCTGATAAGATTATTATTAGCCTACTATTCAAAAAGATTCTGTCGATCTTGTTAACAAGTATGATCAATATCAAAGATATGCCAAAATTCAACATCAGCCTGTCGCTGAGCTCATCTCTATTATAGCGCCATGACCTTTTACTATATCGGGAATGGATATTCTGGGATCTTTTTCATTGGCCACAGGATAAAGAAATTTTGGTTGTAGCTATTAATTATCTCACCAAATGGATGAAAGCTAAATCTCTGGCATAAATCACTAAGAAAAGATACAGAATTTTGTGTGAAAATAATTATCTACCATTTCAATTTGCTTCGAGTCATAATCACTGATAATGGACGATAATTTGATAATCAAAAGTTCAAAAAATTTTGTTTTAAGCTCCATATTGATCATAGATATATCTCGATTGATCATCCATAATCAAATAGAGAAACCAAAGTCACTAACAGAACTATATCCTTCAGGGTCTGAAGATAAGGCTCGCTGAAGCTAAAGGACTTTGAGCAGAAGAGTTTTATAATATTCTCTAGGCATACAGAACTACACTTCGGAGACCAACTAAAGAAATATATTTTAAGCTCATTTTTGGATCACAAGTTGTAATATCAGTTGAGATCGATCTATCTATGATCAAAATAAAAAATTTTATGAAAAAAGTAACTCAGATCAATTGAGGAATGATCTCGATCTACTTGGTGAAACTCAAAAAAGAGCCCAGATCTATATGACGGCTTATAAACAGAAGATGGCCAAATATTATAATTTCGGGTAAAGCTCAAAATTTTTATAAAGATGATTTGATTCTCCGATGAGCTGAAGTCTCGAAACCAATAGAACAAGAAAACTCATTCCAAAATAGGAAGAACCTTATCATATTATTGAAGTAATCCATCTAGGAGCTTATCGAATTAAAAATCTGGATGGTACAATCATCCTCAGAATATTAAATGTTAAAAGTCTTAGAATGTACTATCAATAAAATCTTTTCAATAAAGCATTCAATTTCTGTCCCAATGAAGATAAAGTTCTGATCATAAGTTTCATTGAAGAATTCTTCTTCATCCAAACCAGATCGGTGAAATCGATCAAATGAGGATGATGATAAGAAAAAATTCAGATGTCCAAATGAGGTCGAAAAAAGTCGAACTAAGGCTATAAAAATTTCAACCAAATTAGGATAACCTAACGTGAGGCATCCGATCTCTGGATTGGACCTCACCAAATGATGTGAGACACTCAATCTCTAGGTTGGACCTCATTAAATGATGTGAGACACTCAATCTTTAGATTGGATCTCACTAAATGATGTGAAATATTTGATTTTCGGATTGGACCTTACCAAACGATGTGAAATATCTGATCTCCAGATTGAATCTCATAATATGATGTGAAGCATTTGATTTTAGATCGAATGAACTTGATTCGACGGAAAAACACTCGAATTTATAAGCTGGTTTTTGCTAATAAGGGTTGTGAAAGGGCAGCATGGATCACTAACTTATGAGTGAACAAATTCAACCTGTCTTCGAACACAGCTAAAGGTACTTTTAAAATCTTTGCATTAAATTATTAGAGATTGATTTGTTTCTAGTTACTTAATCTAATCCAATTCGGTTCGATGACAAGATTACTTATTAAAGTAGTCACATTGATTTCATAATCTGTTTGGCTTGAAAATGGTTAATATTTAGCTACTTTTCTAACTGAGCTTGGATTGCATGAAATCATAGTCATTTGACCGACGTCAAAAAATTAACTAGTCATGAATGGCATTTTAAAATAGTAAAACTTTGATCAGATCATTCAAGATCAAATAAAAGAAAACTACATGAGCATAGAAAAAAATCATTTCATTAATATAAAAGAATATTTATAAGTGCCACTTCGGACTGATATAGAAGTTTGAAAAAGATAATTCAAATCTTAGCCTGAGAATTATTTGCTGGAGGAGCTGAGCCAGAATCTTTATTAACTTCCTCCTTTGGACTAGTTTCTATAACGACGACCTCGACCGAACTGGCGGGACTTCGGTTGCATTGAAATTTGAGATTTGGAGCATGCATGTGTATTTCAAAATTTTATTTCTAAACACCGCAGCAGAATACCAGATTAAAATATTTTTAATCTGAATTATATATGTATAAAAATATAAAATTACAAAGATCTAGTTCATGTGCTGAAATTGACATAAATAAAAAATCTGATTTATATTAATTTTTTTCTTTAGTGTCCACCCCATGTAATTTTTGTTCAAGTTTTGGTCCATGTTTTTGCTTTTTATACAATGCATACCATAATCCGTGTTTGCTTGTTAGCAACAACCCACTTTCAAAGCATTTAGATGCCCTTTTAACGTGTTCTTTTTCATTCATTTATGATGTGGCTTGAAATGAATTAGCTGATCAGGAGATGCCATGTGGCATATTAGGGATTCAACTTCATTTCTACTAAAATTTGTAGTTGATCCAAATAAGAAAGCTTTGGATAGCTTCCCACTTAGTCATGGACTATATATTCTGAATCCAGCAGGACAAAGACTCTTCATCAATGAAAGCTGGTCCGTTGGAGTTGGAGGAGCATGGCACGATGCTAGAGTGGATTTGCAGCTATAAAAAATGATTAAAATTGTTGGAATATGTTCGATGGGAATCCTCGATGTTTAAATTAAATAGATTTTAAAACAAATAGAAGAGAATTAAAAAAAAAAAAAAATCTGATAGTGTTATGTGGGAGTTTCCATCGTCGTACCTAGGAGTCCTATATGTTTGGTATTTATAGAGACAAGGTTTGCAGACAAGTAGCCGAGCTCTTTCTTGATTTACTGATCAAGATGATGAGAATATCCATTTCCAGGCACACACTGTGATTTAAACACTTTGTTTATATACTATTCGATTATGATATATCCATTTGGATAAATTGAGATCACAATGAATATAACCATCTGCTAATTATTTAAGATTTGGTTGATCATTGATTCCGTCAACATGTATCGTCATCTGATTTGATAAATAAAATAATTAAATGAAAATTTTGAGATGGCAAATCCGAACTATAACCAATGGGACAACTCTTTTCAAAATTACTAATAAAAAAAAAAAAAACAACAACAGCAGAAATTATTTTATAAATAATTTAATTTACGTTGTTCACGGCCATAAGCATATTATTATATTTTAGTATAGATGATAAGTCTAAAGTTTTGATGCCACTCTTCGGATTAATATATAATTTGTTTATTATAAGATGAGACATGCGGCTCCGTCCTTTTCCAGAGTCTCGGTGTCTGTGCCCCCTTGCTGTCGCTGATGACGCCGTGTTGCGACTTTGCTTGCCGCTTTGCCTTTCCATCTATTTGTCCCTGCTTTTCTGATAGGTGGCTGCAAGCTCCTCTCGTTGACACGTCACGACAAGATGTGGATAACAAATCATTGTGTTGCCATCAGCCTTCGTTGTAGGGTCTACATTTTCGACCATTCTAGACCTTCCACGTCAATGGTGACATTACAACTCTCTCAATCGGGACTTCATCTTTTAGAAAAATGAAAACCTGTGATAGTTGGGAGCACCGCCTTCTTGCACTGCGTGGTCCCGTTGCCCAACCAAAGTACAAAGAAATGGGGGAGCTTTCCATGCTTTAATCTTAGATCCTTATGAAATTGATCCATCTTTATAGACATACCTTATATTTTCAATTTAATTTAGTCTATATGATGTCATTTTCATCTCATTTTTTTTATTTTTATATCATTTTCATATCTATATATTAAAGACCAAACTGGATACAAATTGACGGTAGATCAATATTTCAATAAATTATAAGATATACACATCCGATTATAAAAAAATAAATAATATATTAAATTTAAAATGATACTAAATATGATAATGTAGCATATCATAACTTCTACATGTATGTTGCATATAGTGTGCAGCTATAATTTTGTGAAATATTTTAGAGTGAAAATTTATATATTAATTTTTCTACCAAATATAATATGAAATACAATATTATCATTATAATATCAAGTAAACTTTAAAATATTATTTATATAGAATTATCATTATAATATTAATAATATGACTATTATTATGATTGTATGTACTTATTTAATATTTAACTACTAATATTTTTCATAGTGATCCTTATGATAAGCCTATATATATAATATCATAATATTATAATAATAGATAATTTTTAGTGTATAATGATCATTAATCAATCTAAGTATATCTATAGTGATATATCTAATTATTATAATATCAAACTTTTTATAGAGTTATAATTACTATAGAAATTATTTTAAAACATGACAAAAAAATCTTACTTTAGTATTAAAAGTTTAAACATAATATGATAATTAGCATAGAAATAGAAAGCACATTACTATAATATTTTAATGTAATGTAATCATAATAATTAACAATATTACTATTGTTATGATTATGGTTATTTTGTAGTGATCTAAATTTATAATAATAATAATAATAATAATTCTCGCTCCATAAAAGTTTGCTCACGAACTTTGTACCATGCATGAATGTATTTTACACAGAGGCTCTTTTCTTATCTACTAAAACTTGATAATAATGCAGTACATGAACTTTTTGCACAGAAGTTCTTGCCTTGCACAAACTTTGCGTAGGGAGCCTATTATTACAAGGTATGAACTTTGCAAAATTATGTGCTATTGCTCTGCATAGACTTTGTACATAAACTCTACTTTTACTTTGCATGAACTTTTCATAAGAACTCTATTGGTGCTGTGCATGAGCTTCGCACACTGACAGCAAGAAATCTATGCAAGCCCTTTGTTCTTGCCCTTTGTGGATTTATGCATGTCCCTTATTGTGCTCCACGAACTTGGAGCATGACACTATGATTGCCCTATATGAACACCATGGTATATGTTCTTACCCTCATATTGTAATACTTAGAACACAATAATTATTAATTATTATAAGAATATATTATATATATTTGTTTATAATAATATGTGATGACTCTCGATGGCAACAATATATGTAATTGCTATAGATCAACTTGATTTGCATTGATATAATACTATATATAGTAATTATTATTATAAGAATCCAACAATAGTTTAATAATAATATTGTTGTTTATTTATAATTATAATAGTAATAAGATAATTATTATATTACAATCAACAAATTATATTACTACAATAATTATTGCTATGATGGTATATTATTTTAAACATAACTATTATTATTATGATCATAATATAGTTATGTAATTAATATTATTAATATGTCATACTAAGTCCTATTCTAATATACGTAATATTATCATAATAACCATAAATACGATACGATAAATATTATAGAATTGTTATTAATTCTAATAAAATAAATTTCATATTTTAGTAACATTAAATTATTAAAATATCAAATAACTTTGTAGTATTGTATATCACTTTAATAATTATTATTATAATGTTATACCATAATAGCAAAAGTATTATAATTTTGATAATAATATAGTTATTTAATTCATAATGATCCTTATTATAATCTATATAATATTATCATAGTACTTGTCACACCTCTGACTTGAGATCGTGGTCTAGGGACTATGGCAACTACTGCATGCTCATAAAGAATTCTTTTCACAAGCATGTAAGATATTAATTTAAAATAATATCAATACATTACCGTAAGATTCATAATAAATTAAGTCTAAAATTTAACTAATTAAATTAATTTAATTTTTATAAATTTAATAATATCCAAAGATCTTATATCAATTAGATCTTGGATGATAATCTTATAAATATAATAATAAATTTATATCTAAACTCGATTGATATTGTCGACTCTTACTTCTAATTCACTCCAAAAATAGCTATATATAGTAATCCATATCCATAATTAAGAATCTGAATCTGAACTGAAAGGAGAAGTAATGAGCACAATAGTCTAGTAAATAATGAATATTTCAATTAGACATCTCAAATATTATCATAAAATATGATATTTGAAAATAACAGCCATAAATAAATCTAAGAATATATTTCATACTAATTCAATACAAATCAAATTCTTTCAAATATATATGTGCGTGCACACACACACAAAATCATAAATCTGATTCGAAATAAATACATATAACTCATTAGCCTTAACTACAACTATACTTATCCCTATGACAGAAATATAATAGAAATACTAAGCTCAATTAGACTAATGCATAATCTCTATTAGTAGGATCAAAAATCAATGTATAATCTTCATTGGCAAGATTAAAACTAATGCATAACCTCCATTGGTAGGGTCAAAACCAACATATAATCCCCATTGACAGGATCAAAAATCAATATATAACCTCTATTAGCAGGGTCAGAATATAGTTAGATCGAGAGTGTAAAATTCGATCTGTATCAAAATACTTTTGCAACATAACATATAAATATCATAATTCCACTGAACATATATATATTCTATAATAAATCAATAAACCATAATATTTCAGGAATCTCAAAGTTGCAAATTATTTTCATACAAATATAAGTTTATAAATCATGCATAATTCAAAGATTGATTATTTATTTTAAATAAATATAAAATATCTCAAAAGATGGTTCATTACTAACCTCTGTAGAATACTAAACGAACAAATTCAATCAATCCTGAAAATATCTTTCAGAACTTATTATTCAAATATATTCTTCTATCAGTCTTAAGCCACAACTAATAAAAAAATCTTAAGTTTAATACCCTTACAAGACTAACAAAAGTAATAGCATTTAATATTCCAATCAGTCCAATCAAGATAGTTCTATCAGATCATGATTAAACTAGGATACAGATGGTCCAATAGAGATCAATGATGATCAAATCTATTAGTATCTGATAAAAGTCAAAGTGAAGGATGATACATTGATTGGCAGTCAGAAATCAATTTGATCATGTAGCTTCATCTAACTAGGATCACTTAAAATATAATGATTTAATAGAGATTAACAAGAATCAGATCTCATGATGCTCGATAAAGGCTCGAATGGTATAGATATATTGTTTGACTAATAGATTGGATCAAAACTCCCTACTGAAATTAATTCAGATTTAAAGCAATAGGACAGATTCACTGGATTCATAAATCACATAAAGAGAGAATATCAGAGGAGAAAATGGATAAGACGAAACATGACCAATATCCGATATCTCGATCGATCTAATCAAGATAATTTAATCAAATCATGGTTGAATTAGTATAAAGATAATTTAATAAAATCATAAATAATTAAATCTAATAGTATCTGGATCTGGCTAATGTGCGTGTCGGCATACTATTCGATGACTGTGGATGAGGATTCTTCACTAAGCTCAAACAAAATCATCAAAAGAAAATCCTTCACTAGCATGACTCTCTGAGATATGTATGGGATATTTTGAATATGGTGAAGTGTGCATCAATATTATGGGTAGTCAATAAGGAATCAGTCATTTCTTATAAGAGGAGAGAACATCCTATATGATATAATAAGATGATAACTCAGGAAGTCTCTAGCCAGAGCAAGATAAATATTAGAAAGAGTTTCTAATATTTCATCAATCGAATAATCATCACTAGATCAAGATACATATGGATAGGTATTTGGACTTGACATGATTCTATGCCCATGGTCTATTTGAGATGTTGTGTGATCGAAAATTAATTGCATGGTAACTCACCATAGAAGGATATTTTGGTATTCTACCAAAATTTCATATTTTCTAGATAGTCATAATACCTTGCTAGACGTCAATCTTGACTTATAGGTTTTAGTAAATTAAAAAATTAATTCAATAATTAATTTAGAAGAATTCTAATTGTTAGATGTGTGTCCTAGATGCCAGATTGGCTGACACATTCCGATACAAATCTAAGGACAAATTTATAATTTTGACTATAAATGAATAAAGGGTTATTCTACTATCACATTGTGTACATTGTGTCTGTGATACATCCTTTGAGTTAGTAGGT
>KE507752.1:93102-107319 GCA_000441515.1 Elaeis oleifera
CCTAATGGGCTTCCTAATGTAAGTTGGATAACTTAAGTTAATAGGAATCCTAATGCAAATAGGACTTGTATTATGAGATTGAATAGGATTCAATCCTTATGCTTATTTTAAGAGATCTCCTGTAAGATTCCTAGAGCATCCAAACCAGCAGCCCCTCATGCCCAAAGGCTCTCTCACGCCCTCTCTTCCTTCCCTTTCTCTTCTCTTGGGCGTTCTACATGCCCATCCCTTGGGATGCGAGTCCCAAGAGTTCCACGCCCAAGGTGTTGGGTGTCCTACAATTTGCTGGTTGCTGGTATTTTGTAGCAGCACAAAGTAAGGAGAAACTCTCGAGAAGAGGAGAAGAAGAAGATCAAGGAGAAAGATTAAGCGTTGATCGCGATTCAGACTTTGTTCAAATTCAGCAGGCTAAATTTTGGAGAACCAAAATTTAGATTAAAGAGGATTGTTCCAGGCTGATCTCGAGTGGATACTCATAGAGGCCAGACACTTATGCGGCTAAGAGAGAATCTCTTCTCTTTCAGATCCAGATTCAAAGAAATAATTATGAAACAGGTATGTGATTTGATCACAATCTGAATTTCAGCATATATCAATTTTAGCATATGAGATAGATCCATGTGGTTCTATATTTTCATGCATGCATAATTCAGATTAAAAGTATTTTAATCTTATTCTCTATTGCGGTGTTTAGAAAATAAAGTTTTTGAAACACATGCATGCACCAAATCTCGAATTCCAACAGCCATTGGAGTTTTATAGTTTCATGCACGTATATTTTTTTTCAAAATAAGTATGCAGCAGAATTTTAAAAATTTTTCAGATTAAATCTAATTTAATCTAAGCATGCATAAGATTAAATTTCAAACCATAAATAGGATCATCATATGTGAGATAAGATTCAGATATAGAAATCAAATAGAAAAAATAAATAAAATATATCTTGGCATGGATCAATCTTCATCGTGAACTGATGATTATGGATATCTTTCGAAGGTCTCTTGTAGCCGCACAAGCATCCGACCTCTACGGATATCCATACGAGACTCTGATCTAATCAAAAGCCTTTTGATCTCATCGGGGTACTAGCTTCCTTGCAGAGATCGCATCTTGATGGTTAAAAATCTTTTTTCTCTCAAGATATTCTTAGAGAAAAAAAGAGGTAGGAGAATCTTGATCTCTACGCTAGAGATCATGAGAAAAATCCTTTTTTCTCTTTTCTTTCTAAAATTCATGCACCAAATCTCTACAATAGAGATATAAAAATTTTGTTAACTTTTGAACAAAGAAAAGAGGAGACATCTTTGTCTAAACATGGATAAAAGATGGAGAAGAGGATGTCCTAATAACCAACTCTTGGTTGTTGCAAGAAAGAAGGGATCAAAGCAATCTTACCTCTTGCCTTCAACCATCACGCCATCCCTCTCTACTCCTCTATTTTTGACACACGCCTCCTCAAATTTTTGGGTGTTAAAACCTGATGATAATCATGCCTTTACACATCCCATATCACCCCACTTAAATAGATGAAGCAGAGTTCTAATATGGATAGGAGATGAGAGTCCAAACAAGTTAGGACTCTACTTTATTTGTGTCACCCAACTCAACAAGAATTTTGCCCAATATTACATGGGATAAAAGAGAGAGTTTTCTTCTTTCTTACATGCTAAAAGAAGGAGAAGAGAGGTGTTAAAAACTGGTGGGTGTGGGTTGGTTTTGGGCACACAAAACTAATTTGCGTGGAATCCTTTTACGGTGCATGGAAGGAAGAAGTTTAATCTCATGGGACTCTTAGATTAGGTGGCTGTTTTAAACCCAATAAATACCAACCAATCCTAATCATATTAGGACCAGATTAGATCCAAATAGATAAAAAATTAAATCTGATTTGGAGCCCAAAATATTTAGATTAGATGTCACCAAATTGGAGAAGGAGTCCTAGTCTTTTTGGACTCTTTCTTAGTGCTTGAGTCAAACTCAATTTAATCCCAATTCAATTAAGATTTAGTGTACTCATGAAAATAAGAATTCTTAGTCCAAATAGAAACTCATACATCCTAGTCTAATTAGAAATTAAGTCAAACATAAATCCTAATTCAAATAGGAATCATTCTCCCATACAATTTAGGTTATCTTATAACCCAATCAGGTTTGATCAAATCAAATCCATGTCAAGTCAAATTAAATTCAATTTAATTAGACTTGATGCAAGTTCCATAGCTCAATAAAATTAAGTCACTTAGCAATCTAATTGCTAATTAATCCTCCTTTAACTTACTAACTCTTTAGTGAGTTATATAATGCAACTTTTGCATTAGATCAATCATCAATCAAATTGATAATCAAATCCTATTATGATTCAACCATCTGATCAGTCAAAAATTTCTTTTGTGTGTGATCCCATAGGGTCTATTCTGTCTGGTAGTGAGATATATTGTGATCCCTATCACAATATTATTGAAACTCTTTTCAATGGATTGGAACAGTTCCAACTCTGCCTACCAAAGATGATCGATCATCAAGATGATGCTCGTGGGTCTCACAATCTACTAGTGACACCTAGCAGTATGTAGTGACAATCCAGTAGAATAAAAGTGATGAACCTCTAGATGCAGTTAACGGATGATACAGTCCCTCTATTGTGAGTTCCGACTAGATGACAGGTTATAGATGAATCGTCAAATCTCATCATCGATTATATGATAGATTCAATCAACTTGAGTCCATATGTGATTTTCATAGAAACTTTTTTCATTAATCATACTACTATGGCCATAGACTTAAGGACTCAACCTCTTAAATCTCATAGGACTACTTCCTTCTGCTAGGGTCGATAGATCCCATCTTGATGCACATCCCACTCCAACAATGGACGAACTGTCGCCAACATCCACTATAAGTGCTCATTGAGACCCATGTTGATGTGCTAGTCAAACTCCAGCAGCCTCACTGCGAGTAGTAGTGTTATCTCAGGTCAAAAGACCAGTCATACAAGTGCAGTATCGAGAAAGTCACTAACGAATGAGTAGATATCCATGTGACTTCTCGTGCTGGTCACGCTTAATGCTAGTTGTTCTCTAACAACCACCTGCACTTTCGCTCCAATATCTCTATACTGCAGACTTGAGAATCATCTATCCAAAGAAAGTGATTCATGCACTGGTCTATCCAGATCAATCATCATCCCCATGATGATCCTATGATCAGAAGTAATTTAGAAATCAACCATCAATGACACATGTCTCAAATTTTCAACTCTTTGAGAATATGTGTCATCATCTTATTAATCCCTTGGATGATTCATGGATACATAAATATAAATGGTAATATAAATGCCCAATAAGTATAAAATTTTATCCTAGAGATATGATATGCATCAGTCAAGATTATCTTCTAGGACATACATCCAACAGATGAGTCGACTCAAGTCTAGGGTGAGTCAATTCATTTTTATGGACCACAAATTTATATGAGATACAATGAAATATAGTTTAGATTTAAAATTATTTCGACATCCAAACTAAACCCATGTTCATAATGCAGTTAATTGAGAATTAAACATGAAATTAAGAGATCTAAAAATTGAGAATTTAAGATCTAATTTCATTGCATAAAATATGGGGTTATGGGTGTGGGTAGCTCAATTAGGTCTAGTTTGAGCGGTTGATCAAACTGAGTCAAAAGTTGATTAGGACTGAGTCAAGTGTGCTCATGACCAATCGAAGTAGTTGTAGTTTGGTCAGATCGATTAACAGTCATATATTGTCGATCAACTTAAAGATCTAATTTGGCCTCTGTGGTTCGAGTCTGAGTCTAAGTTGACCTATTCAAATTTTATTGATCAATTGGTATCTAAAACAAGTCTCGATCATAGTTTTAATTGGGATCATGCTTACCTGACCATGAACAAATGGTGTCTAAGGCAAGCATCTGCAACCTCCCAATGATCACACTTTTCTGGCCAACTTGGACAATTAAATTTGAATTGGATTGCTTAATGATTCGAGCTAGCCCATACCATTAGGTTAGTCATAACCATTATGACTAATTAAAGATGAGACCTAAATCCAAATCTCCCTAAAAATATTAAGTCTTGTGGTCTTCTACCATTGTAGTTGTGTGAGCCCTTTCGATTGTTGATTGTTCTCAACTGGATACGATGGTTCAGTTGCATCAAGGAAGATGCAACCATGCTATTAGCATGAGATGTTGTGGGGTGGAGATAGGGTTGGACTCAATATTTTGGATACGGTGAGGGTCCCAATGATGGATTTATTTCTTGTTAACGGTGGGTCTGACTTAACTAAGGAGTGGCCGATATTTCGGATGTGGTGAGGCTCCATGAATTAGAAATCGGAGTTGGCTACATCATGTTTAGAGAAATATTGGATAAGAGTTATCCACTCATCGGCTGACCCATCATCAATAACTGTTAGGTGAGGTAGTGAGTCAATCGATGAGACTGCAGCACCCATTAAAATCCTTAATTATGGAGATTTCATTTCTCTACCCAGGGAGTGTGGGGGGGGATCCGAGAAAAATAATGAGAGCCCTAATTTATTTTTAAAATAAAATATCTAAAATAAATTAGTTAAGTCAATTATAAAATCTAACTAGAAATTTTGACCCTCCACAAAAATCATGTCTGCTTCCAACCCCCTAATCTGGATCCTAGAGACCAATAGGTTGATCAGACCTAACTTTAAGGATTAGCTTTGGAATTTAAAGATTGTCATGAATTCCAAGAAAATTGGCTATGTACTTGACTAGGATCTTGCCCCTCTTCCAGCCCATCCAACTGCTGATCAGAGAGCATCTCATGATAAGTGGTTGGATAATGACAATAAAGTAAGGTGCTATGTATTGGCCTCAATATCTAACGAATTACAGCACCAACACAAAGAAATGAAGACTGCTAGGGAGATTCTCACTCATCTACAAGAGTTGTATGGTGAGCAGAATCATGCAGCTTGCTACGAAGTGTCCAAACGACTCATCAAAGCGAAAATATGTGAAGGGCAGTCGGTCCACGAGCATTGTTTGACAATAATGAAGAACCTTGAGGAGCTTAAGAAGCTCGAGATGATGGATAAAGAGTTGCAGATTGATCTCATTCTGCGGTCTCTTACTGATTCGTGTGGGTAGTTTCTTGTAAACTTCCATGTGAATAAAATCCAATGCACCATTTATAAATTGGTCAACATGCTAGTTACGATCGAGAAAATCTTGAAAAATTCAAGGGGCTCTGTACTTGCTGTGGAGTAGATTTCTTCCAAACGAAAATTGACTGGAAGAAAAAAAATCCATGAAGAAGCAGAAGATGGAGAGCAAGAAGAATGAGAAGAAGGTGGTTCCAAAGAAGAAGGCCACAGAGAAAGAAAATGTTCCATTGTGATACTGATGGCCATTGGAAATGCCTAGCGACTCTGAAGGATAAGAGGGAAGGTGGACCTTCTGAAGGTATGCTCATTATAGAAACAAACCTAACGATTTCTTTACATCCAATTAGGTGATTGACTCTGGATCTAGTGCTCATCTGTGTGCTTCTTTGCAGGATTTTAAGGATAGCAGAAGGTTGAAGGAAGGTGAAATGACCCTATGTATCGGGAATGGAGCAAAGATTGCTGCTGTTGCTGTGGGAACATATCCTCTTTGACTACCATCATGGAATGTTTTGTTCTTGAGAGACTGTTACTTGTGCCTGCTGCGAGCAAGAATCTTATTCTGTCTCTTGCCTAACGCAAGACGACTATGTAATAAGTTTTATAAGGACCACTATAATATATTTTGAAAATAATAAAATTGGAAGTGGTTTTCTTATCAATGGTCTCTTTCAATTACATGTTCATGTATCTGTAAACTATATCGAGCAAAACGTGAATGTCGTAGGATCTAAATGACCTAGAGATAATGTTAACCTAAAGTACTTGTGGCACCTAAGACTAGGTCACATTGAAGAGACAAGATTAACAGATTGGAGAAAATCAGACTGTTAGGTCTATTGGCTTTCGAGTTATATCCAATCTATGAATCATGCCTTCAAAAAAAAATGATCAAGTTATCCTTTATAGGACATGGAGAAAGGACCCCCGAGATACTTGCTCTAGTACATTCAGCTGTGTGCAGCCCATTTGATGTGCCAGTTAGAAGAGGTTATCTCTACTTCATAATCTTTATCGATGATTTTTCATGGTATATATATATATACTTTATGCGACATAAATCTGAGACTTTTGAAAAGTTCAAAGAATTCAGACATGAAGTGAAGAAACAAACTGAAAAGTTTCTTAAGATTCTTCGATCAGATCAAGGAGGTGAATACCTTAGTGATAAATTTCTAGATTTTCTCAAAGAACATGGTATAGTCTCATAGTAGACTCCACCTGAAACACCTTAATTCAACGAGATTTTAAAATAGAGAAATTGGATCATATTAGATATGGTTCGTTCCATGATGAGTTTCACTGACCTTCCTATTTTTCTTTGGCGACATAGTCTGCTTACAGCAATTTATATACTGAATAGGATTTCTTCTAAAACCGTTCCTACCATACCGTATGAGATATGGCATAGTAAGAAATCGAGTCTGAGTCATTTCAAGATTTGGAATTGTTTGATCCATGCCAAGTGATAACAGAAGGACAAGTTAGAAACTAGGTTCTTAGAGCTCATTTTATTGGATATCCTAAGGAGTCTTGAGGATATTATTTCTATCTTTCGAAAGACCACAATGTGATTGTAAGTCGACATGCAGTCTTTCTTGAAAAATAGTTTATTCAAGATGGAGATATGGGAAGGCAAATTGGGCTCGAGGAGAAAATCTCTAAAGAGCAACGAGCCTTGGAACTTGTAGAACCAATTCAGTTAGAGCCAATCCATGCACCTTCTCCTCCTCCACCTCATAAGTCTAGTAGGATTTTCCATCATTCTGAGAGGTACTTAAGTATTATCTTAGAGGATGTAGAGAAAATATTCTTCATGAAAAATAGGCTACGTGGAGATGACCCCAAAATCTATAGTGAGACGATATCAGATATTGACTCTGAGAAATGGTTAGAAGCAATGAAGTCAGAAATTGACTCGATGCACTCAAAATAAGTCTGGACCTTAGTGGATCCACCTAAAGGTATTATTATACCTATTGGGTATAAATAGATCTATAAGAGAAGGATTGATGCAGATGGAAAGGTAGAAACCTTTAAGTTAGGCTTATGGTGAAAGGTTATAGTCAGCGTGAGGGTGTTGACTATCAAGATACCTTCTCATATGTGGTCATCCTTAAGTCAATCCGCACATTGCTTGTCGTTGCAACATATTTCGACTATGAAATATGGTAAATGGATGTGAAAATGGTATTCCTGAATGGATATGTTGAGAAAGATATCTATATGGAATAGCCATTTGGTTTCACTTCTAGTGATAGTGATCACAAGATTTGCAAACTGCAAAGATTCATTTATAGACTCAAGCAAGCATCTCAGAGTTGGAATGTTCATTTCAATGATGCAATCAAATTATTTGATTTCATCAAGAATGATAAGGAGCCATATGTATTTAAAAGGTTAGTGGGAGTGCTATCATTTTTCTCATACTGTACGTGGATGACATCCTCCTGATTTAGAATGACATTCCTATGTTAACCTCAGTTAAAATTTGGTTATCCAAAAATTTTCATGAAAGATCTAGGAGAGGCATCCTTTATTTTAGGGATCAAGATCTATAGAGATAGATTTAGAAAGATGCTAAGATTTTCACAGAAGATGTACATTGAGGAGGTACCGAAAGGGTCAGCATAGAGAACTCCAAGAGGGGACTTGTACCCTTCAGATATGGTATCCATCTCTCTAAGAAAATGTGCCCTAACACACTGGAAGAGATAAAACACATAAGCGAGATCCCTTATGCTTCGGCTATAGGGAGCCTCATGTATGCCATGCTTTGTACATAACCTGATATCGCCCATACTATGAGTGTCACGAGCAGATATTAGTCGAATCTGAGGGAAGAGCACTGGACTTTGTAAAATATATCCTTAAGTACTTGAGGAGGACTAAGGATATATTTTTGATCTTTGGCAATGGAGATCTGAGGGTGAAGGGATATACTGATTTAGACTTCATGTCTAATATTGATGATCAAAATCGATATCGAATAGTATTTTTTGTGCAATGGTGGTGCTGTAAGCTGGAAGAGTTTCAAGCAGACTATTATTGCAGACTTCATGGAAGCAGAGTATATCACCACATCGGAAGCTACGAAGGAGGCATTTTGGTTCAAGAAGTTTATTGCTGAACTAGGTGTGATGTCATCAGATGCTATTTCACTCTACTGCGACAACAATGATGCCACAGTCCTTGCTATGAAGCTGAGGTCTCATCAAAAATGCAAGCACATCGAGTGGCAGTTCCACCTCATCCACGATTATCTCGAGAAGAGATACGTTGAGGTTAAGAGAGTCGACTCCACGGACAACATGGCTGACCTACTGATGAAGTAATTAAGCCTGCAAAAAATTGAAGCCCACCTTGAGAAGATGGGACTTCGATTTGTAGCCAATAGGCTTTAGTGCAAGTGAGAGTTTGTTGGATGTATGCCCTAGAATCTGGATTGACGGACACTTATAAAACTTTCTTAGAGCATAATTTATAAAATTAACTTTATATTAATAAAATTTGGATTATTATCTATTCAAATCTGGGTTTATTATATCTGTGAATCATCTATTGAGTTAATAGGTATGATAACACATATTCTCAAGAGTTGAGAATTTGAGATATGTATTATTATTAGTTAAATCATAAATTGCTCCTGATTGTAGGATCATCGCAGAGATGGTGGTTGATCCAAAAGATTAGTATATGATCGATTTTTCGGATAGATGAGTCTTGAATCTACAGTATAGAGATATCGAAATAAAGTACAAGTGCTAGTTAGGAATAAGCGTACTAAGCATGATCAATTTCGAGTAGTCACAAGGATATCTGCCTTCTCGTTAGTGACTTACTTATAGCTACAGTAGTGTGTCTAGTTCTCTGACCTGAGGTGCATCAGTAGTTTACCTTGAGGGCGCTATAGTTTGACTACATCATAACTCGATCTCCTAGCCATATGGAGCCTTGAGGTATATGTTGGCTGCAGTATGTTCATTGTAGGAATTGGATTACACCAATATGAGATCTATCAACTTCGATAGAAGAGTAGTCCTATGTAGATTATGAGATTGAGTCCTAAAACCCGTGGCCATGGCAGTATGAATGATGGAAAGTATTTCATAAGGTTTCACATAGGACTCGAATCGATTGATTCTAACATATGATAGGGATGAGGTTTGACGGGTTATCCTTAATCTCTGTGCTGTTGGGACTCATGATAGAAGAACCGAATCACACAGTAACTGCACCTAGAGATTCATTCCTTCAGTTCTGCTGGCTTGCCACTATATATTGCTAGATATCACTAGTGGATTGTGAGAGCTCGCTAGGATCATTTTGAATCGACGATCCTTGATAGATGTGAGTTAGAATTATTCCAACCCATTGAAAGAAGTTTCAATGATACTATAATGAAGATTATGGTATATCTTACTACCAGATAGAATGAACCTATGGGGTCACACAATAAGGAATTTAATCTTGGATTGATCCAATTGAGCTTGTGAAGTCACAATTAGATTAGGATTTGATGAAATCCTATTAGATTTAGGTGCACCATGCTAGCACATGGTTAAATCCAAATACTTCTCTGGACTTGATTCCTTATTAGATAAAGTTTAGATCAAGTTAATAACCTTAATCCTTACTTAAGCTATTTAGGTCAAGAGAGGCATTACGTTGGGCACCTCAATAGGATTGGGTCGAGCCAATTAGTTGGCTCATTTTTCTTTTCTCCCATGACTTAGTGTAGATTTTTTGGAAAGGATCAAGTGGGGTGCATGCCACCTTTAGATGAGATCAAGAGAGGCACACGTCTCATGCGCATGGCATATGAAATTGCATGGAGGAGTGAGGGGGGCAAACACCCCTTTCTGATTTCAGCTTGTGCAGGAGGAAGAAAAGGCACATGACCCATCTCTCTCTTGCTTGGATGAGGACAAGTGGCTACCAAGTGTTGGCATCCACTTCACCATCCTATTTAGGAGAGATGACATTCTCTTTTAGATGGGTTTTCTTGGGAAGAAAATCTGAATAAAGAGAATGTGTTATTATGAGATAACAACTAACCATTTTATCTCATTTGGTTTGAATTTTGAATTTAAATCAAGGGTCTATACAATGGGCTACCTTTAGGGTCTGCAAAGAGATGAAAATTAGATTTTTATAACCTCTCCTTGAGTCCATGCCTCCTTTCCCTCTTCACTTTGTCCAACACCCAAAGAGTTGAGCGTCCACATCTCCTCATGCCTAAGATTGTTATGCTAGTTTATCTTATGCCAAGAAAGTCTCAAGTGTTGAGATCGAGGGAAGAAGATCAAGTGTTGATCTAAGGTCAAGAAAGACTATCAAGAAGGATGATCCAAGGTTGATCTCAATAGATATCTGTAGAGGCCGGACACGTACGCAACTCAATAGTGAATCTTCTTCAAATCCATATCTTTTCGGATTGCGATGTTCATCTACCTGCACAAGGTGATAAATGGTTTATCACAACAACCTTTTTGCATGCTATCTTTTATTATGTTCTGATTTAGATCTAAGCATCGCATTTCAGATCGAATTAAAGTTTTAAATCTGCTATCTCTAACTCTGATTGATCCGATGTGTGATTCGATTCTTCAACTGATCATCATGGAGATGATGATTGATCTGATTAGATTAGTGCACGAATTACTTCTTAAGATAGACAAGTCTCGAGTCTACAATGTGGAGATATTAGAACAAGAGTGTAGGTGTTTATTAGAGAACAAAGATACCAAGTATGATCAACATGAGAAGTTACTTAGATGTCTACTCACTCGTTAGTAACTTTCTCGATGCTATAGTAGTGTGAATGGTTCTTTGACCTGCGGTGCCTCAGCTATTTATAATGAGGTTGCTGTAGTTTGATTACACCATAACTCAATCTCCTAGCCATACGGAGTCTTGAGGTATATATTGACTACAGTAGGTTTATTGTAAGAATAGGGTGTGTACTTAGATAGTATCTATCGACTTTAATAGAAAAGAAGAAGTCTTATGCAATTCGTGAGACTGAGTTCAGAAAGTCTTTGATCAAAGCAAGTGTGAATATTGAAAAGAGTTTTCAAAAAAATTCACAAATGAACTTGAGTCGAGCTAATCTTGCTGAAAGAATAATGCCTAAACCAATCAAATTTATTTTTGATAGATTTTCTTTTAATCTTCTAACTCATGTACTTGATATTTTATGGATAATAAAAGGCAATTATGTTTCATCATAAGCTGCATCTTATATTTGTTAAGATTCTGGTGAATCCCACAAATTAGGGCAATTGGTTTTAGGATTATGTTGAAATCATACCAGTGAGATCTAAAATCCTAAAATCTTAATCTAAAATATTTTCAGTCAATGGATTATTAAGTCGGGGATTAATATTTTCGATAAAACTGACACATCCTATGTATGCTTGATGGAGAGGGTGATTGATCTCATAATCACTTGTGTGGAGATAATAATATAAGGATGTAGGTGCTCATTATAGAATGAGTTCACTGAATTGATCCATCTTGAGAACATCTTATGGAGTCTTACTTACCTGTCAGAAGATGTTTGCTTAGTGAGAGTTGTGCAAGTAATCCTTTGATTTGAGACTACTATAGAACCTTGTATACATGAATCCATATTTTGATTCATACTCATTCATGACTTAGTCATGTAGGAGGTGTTCTGGATATGGTGGATTGTGTATGAAAGTTGTGAGTAGGTCAACATGGAATCAATCACTCCTGGTAGGAGGAGATCGCATCCTACTTGATCAAATGATGATTTAAGGAGACTTTGATCAGAGCAGAATAAAATTAGAAAAGTTTTTAATATTTCATTAATTGAATCATCTTATAAGATTGAGAGAAATATGAATATGAAATTAGATTGAACATGATTTCATGTTCATAGATATATTCGAGATGCAGTATGATCGTAGGATTAATTGTACGGTAACTTACCACTGAAGGATATTTTTGATATTTATATTAAAATTTTATGCCTTTCAGGTAGATATGATACATTACTAGATGTCAATCTTGTTTTATACATTTGATCGAATTAAAGAGTTTAATTCGATCGTCAATTAGAAAGGGTTCTAATTGTTGAAATCGGATTAGCACGATTGGATCTAAATCGGCTAGAAGTAATTCTAATCAAATCAGATCAACTTGCACTCAGACCTACTATTGGCTAGATGTAAAATCCAATGAATCACACACAAAGAGAATTGAACAAGGATCTAATTGGATTAGATCAAGTTTACAAGATAAACATGCTAGCACGTGTTACAAACCCTAGCTCTTAATTTTTAATCGGATTTGAAATTGGTTCTCAATTTAGGCTAATTAAACATGATTGGATTTAAGACATAAATTGGTCTAGATTGGGTTAACCCTTGGCTAGTTGAGCCAAGGGGATTAGCACCTAAACATAACCTCTCCATGCGCCAGAGATTCTCTCTCTTTGGCGCCTGGAGTATCTCTTCTTAGCGCAAAAGATTTCATGCACCACATGAGATGTGTCATGCACTCTAGCCCTTATCCATTTGATTCCATGCTATTTCTCCTTTGGGCATGGACCTTTGGTCAGCTATGGGGGTTTTGCATGATTGGATATGGATGAAATCAAGTTAGACTTGATTCCATGGCGCCATTTGGACTAAGAGTCCAAATGGTTATGGAATCTCACCCTCTCCCGTGTCGATCCCTTCTTCATGCCAAATCTGAATGGGTGCCACTTTTCTTGGCCATTGGATGGCCATTTGATGGTTTTCTATCCGTTGGATAGAGTAGGTGCTCCTTATGAAGCCTCGCGATACTTCAAAAAACATCAGGAATAATTATGCACCGAAGAGTCCTTTTACGAGAAAACATCTCTTCAAACTAATTTTCGATGCTTATCCATGTGTCACGAGATTTTATTAGGGATGTGAGATGAGGAGGAAGGGTGTGAGATGACCTTGGAAGGGTGTGAGATGTTGTGGATAAGCGTCCGCTCTGCACCTATAAATAGGTGGTGCGCCCGGATATTCTATTCATCCCAATCTCTTCTTTCTTACAACCCCGCCACCATTGTCCCAATAATCCTCTTTCTTCTCTTGTTAAGACAAGATCCTCTTAAGGACAAAAGTTTGCTCTAGGACAAGGACTTAGGAAGAGAATTAGGCAAGACAAGGAGAAAAGAAAGGAAGAGAGGGAAAAGGCTAGGAGAAAGAAAGAAAGACTAAACTTTAGGATGGTATTGTGCTGTCTGAAGGAATTCTTTGAGAAAGAACTCAGCAAGAGGAACCAACCTTGAGGAGCAAATGTCTTGAATCAACTCCCATGTGGACCAATATTAGAGGGCGAACATTTGGGCGCCTAGTGGAAACACTGTCAAAATTTTGGATATAGCATGATGTTTGATGTATGCCCTAGAAATCAATCTTAGCTAGGACATATTTTTATACTTGATGAATAATTTTTATTACCAATCATATTGCATGTGTCCATGATTTTTCTAAAAATTAATAAAATAATTTTGTATATTCTAAAGTTATTGAGAATTTGAGACATACATCATTAGTGGTAAATTTCTAAATGCTCCCGATAGGCAGATCATCATGGAGGATAATGATCGATCTAGTTAGATTGATGCATGGATCACCTCCCTTTCAGATAGATGAGTCTCGAGTTTATAGTGTGGGTGTAGGGAAAAAAACCTATTCTTTGGAAGAATGGGGTGGATAGCCAGGGTGTATCTAGAAATTTTCTATAACAACTTGATAAAAAATTGGATCTTTACCTAATTCGCAACAGAATAGGGATCAAATCTTCAAAGATTCTAAATTCAAAGCCTCGCATAGGTCTCCAAAGATCACAAACCCTCTACTTCGTCTGCATGCCAAACTTCGTAGGAAAGCGGGATGAAGCCTAGGATTGAAGCATCTTCACAAGGCAACAAGGGAGGGAGAGAACCTCTG
Source organism: Elaeis oleifera (assembly GCA_000441515.1). NCBI lineage: Eukaryota > Viridiplantae > Streptophyta > Magnoliopsida > Arecales > Arecaceae > Elaeis > Elaeis oleifera. The sequence goes on from KE507752.1 coordinate 107,225, forward strand.
ATGTGACACCTCACACCAGCAAGAGGGGATACCCAAAAAGCCTCCAAGCCTTGGAGAAGATGGGATGCCCAAGCAAGGGTGATGCCAAGGGGATG